>CM042231.1:14711898-14891898 GCA_023566465.1 Cottus gobio | reverse complement strand
ATATAACTGAAAATAAATCTGTTACATTTTGGTTCATGTCATACATTTTTATATATTTTTTTAACTGGTTAAAATGTTATTAATTTCGCAGCAAACTAGATTTCTTTCCCCATATACAACGTTTGAAGAGTCTGAAACATTCTCTTTCTTTCTCTTTCACAACGCAGTGCTTTCACATTATGCCTTTACAAAGTCCACCTGCATTTATATTTCATTTATCCATACAATAGCAAAACAGTTCTTAAGGAATTGCCACAAAAATAAAAATGAAATACACAATCTTAAAGTGTGGTACCGGACAGAGGTCTGATCTCAGGTTCTTAAGGAATTGGAAAAAAATATGATCCAGTAAACTCTACAGAAGTGACTTTATGTCTAATTTCTCATGAAACTACAACCAGGAAATGGTCACCAGTGGAAGTCACTGCACCTGGCCAATGCAATGGCACATAATCACAACATGTCATTTTACACCTCAAGACATAACATGTGCTTGCAGAGTTTGTGACCTCTACAAGCAGCTCCCCCCTGTTTCCAGTCTTTATGCTAAGCTAAGCTAACTGTCTCATAGCTGTCACTTTATAGTGTTCTGGTTTTACCAAAGGAAGAAGACAACGTGGAATGAAAACAGCCAATATATCTGATTCTGCCTCATCGGCAATGTCACAGAAGTACGATGCTGAATTGGTAGACAACAGTCTACCTTTTCCCAGGAAGACATAGTTGTCTATTAGAAGGGAACTTCATTTACTCAACTCCATTCAAGACTGAAAAGGCCACTCTGACAAATCAGACGTCACAGGCGAGTGGATGTATGTGCTGGTTTTGTCGATAATACCCAATTAAGAGGAGGGGACGTGTCAGTGTGGGAGATGGCCTAATCCAATCAGCAGGGTAATTAAAATCACACAGCACAGCAGCCTGATGGCTGCAATGTCAGGGACGGCATTCAGCATTTACAACAGTGATGGATGAGCTGACGTCATGCCAGGTCAGAGTGATGGCCGTCACCGCTGCTGAGCAGGGATATCACAATCTGGAACATATATATATATATATATATATATATTAAAAAAAGCAAATGTCCAGAGAGTGGCAGCATATTATCGTCCACATGGTGCTCACAATCCCCATTGTCTTCGTCCAGCTCTCATCCTCATCATTACTATGGCTTCAAACCACAGCCTGTTCAGTGTTTTCATTCATCTGCCTGTATTCTGTCCTAATTAGTCTCTTCACAGTGTTGGATCTCATCATGTTCTCGTTTCATTCAGCTTGGTTTCTTCCTCGTTAATTTACACCATCAGCTCACTCCCCTTGCCAGTGTTGCTGAGCGCCAGCCAGCGTGCAGTTAGAAAACAAACCACCAGATGTCAGCCATGCCTCAGTGCCTTCAGTCTGTATTTTTATGAAGCCTAATGAATTTTGTTTTTGGCAGTGTGTCACACTGGTGCTTGGCGCATAACAGCATTTAGCTCTTTTCTTTTTCCTTTTTTACTTATACGAGAATAACTCAAAGTAAATCTTGCACACGTTTAAGCAGAAATGCTTCCGGGATGCAGCAGCAACAGGATTCCTCTCCTCTGATGATACATTGCTGATGCACACTGTATGTCCTAACTCAAAGCCTGATGCAGTTCTCTCTGCTTTAACCAGCGACTTAGCCATCCTTCCTTTTGCCTCCGAGGGCCACTCTCCATCCTGTGTGTGCAGCCGAGCATGAATCTGTAGCTTGGGAGCGCTCTGGGTGTGCGACAGGCTGCCTATAGGAGAGGGGTAATTCCGAAGGGCAGTGGAAGTAATAGGGTAATCTATTATACAGTCCAACTCCTTCTTCCTCCTCTCTTGCTCCCCCCTCCCCTTCCTCCCTCCTCACCCTCCCAGTCTTTCGGTTTCTCGCTGCCTCTGCCCTTGCATCAGCATTTCGTAAGGACAAATGAGAAGTAGAGTTTATATGCACATTCCTGATGCCCTCCTGCAGAGCCCAGCACTTTCGCAATTAAACTGGAGTCCATCGCCCCTATGACTCAAAGCTCACCCCCGACTGGGTGGGAGCAGCTCACACACACCAGTCAACGGTGCGCGACCGTAACCACTGCGGTGGGTTATCATATGTGTAACCAGCTGCCATGTATATTTGATGCATGTTGTAGAGTACACATGTTAACCAGCCATAACACACACACACACACACACACACACACACACACACACACACACACACACACACACACACACACACACACACACACACACACACACACACACACACACACACACACACACACACACACACACACACACACACACACACACACTCGGAGATGGAATGAAACATGAAAAAAAGGAATGAAATACTTGGGATTTGAAATGAGGGTTTAAACAATGATTCATTTTCGATGAGCTATTTCTCCCTGTTGTTCTGGATGTAAACTGTTTTCTTTATCACACATTTTTCAATCAATTCTCCGTTGGTGTTTACATCGTCTGTTTCTGTTGTCTTGGTAAAGGTCAACTTATGGCGACAGTCCAATTAAAACCTCTCCCTCCTCCACCTCCTGCTCCATCTTCAACCCCATTCACTAACATCACTGACATGTTTCTCTCTTGTGCTCTCCATATTAGTCCCACCTCCCAGAGAGACAAGGAGACAGAGAGAGCGAGCCCACAGCCTCCATCTCCACCTCCTCCTCCTCTTCCTCCTCCCCTTGCACTCCCTCTCTCAGCTCCCCTCTCTTCCAGCACACGCTCACACTCCTTCCCTCTGATGCTGACTGGATGCAGACCGGGGGATCTCCAGCAGCTTCCTTAGTGTTTCCTCCCTCCCCTCCTCCTCCTCCTCCTCCTCCTCCTCCTCCTCCTCCTCCTCCTCCTCCTCCTCCTCCTCCTCCTCCTCCTCCTTCAACATCCGGCGCTTCTCCTCCTGCTCTGCCTCCTCTTTTCTCATGCTCCTCACCACCAAGATGTGGCACTCGGTGGCACTGGTCCTTTCTGGATTCTCTGCTTTGATTCACGGTGAGCCAGAACGACTCTCTCTCTCTGTGTCTTTCAAGATGTTTTCGGGGATCAGAATTTCAGCAGCGGACTTTAGTCTCAGTGTGATTTTATAGGGAATTCAGCAATTGGAGTCGGTTTTATTGGAATAAGAAAAAAAAGTGAAAAAACAGCTCATCTGGTTGCTTTCTTGTTTACATCTCTGGGATTTCTCTAAGTTGTTTTCCTGTTTTTTGGGATTTACTCCATGCTGAGTTGACCTCGGGGATGGATGCCACTACAGGACATGTTTAAACGGGCAGATCGACAGAAAGAGTGTAGAGAAATCTGAGCAGTCATAACATTTCGTTGCTTTTGTTTTCTCATTCCACAAGCCTCTTTCCGTCTAAATCTGTGTGCATGACAGGAGCTTTTACCCCCACAGAAAGCAGGTCACAGATAGATCGTCTCTTCTGTTTCGCCTCGCTGTTGTGTTGAGGACGCGTTGCTGCAGCTGAGCTGAGGGGCTGCGAGCAGCAGAAGAGAACATAAAGGCTGACAGAGCCGAGGAGAAAACCAGCGGGTTCCCCACAGGCAGAATGAAATGCTTTTCTTTTTGTTTGTCTTCAAGAGGAGGGTTTCTTACCAGAAAGTCCAGCAAAGAAAAGACACAAGAGGGAAAAAAGTTTCAGACTATACTGATGAACGCTGAATTTTAAAGACACTAGATTTGAGGAAAGGGCTGCAGGGCTTTTCCATGACTTTGCTTTGAATGAAACCATCTTTCAATGCATGAACATTTCTACCACTGCTACTGCGACTTCAACCTGTTATGTCCTTCGCACTGGAGCCTCTTGAACCCCGACATTCCCCACAAATGAGCTTCAAAGTCACAAACAAAAGAAATCTTACACACTGTTTAACAATGTCTCACACACAGTATGTTCAGCATCTGGCTTCGCACTCCATTGAGGTTGTATAACAGCAGACATTGTTTTATTGTTTTATTATTGCACCGACTGGAGAAATTATGTTTTGTAACTCCATTTAATAATATTTCCCTGTACTTAAGCATATGAATGGTAAGACACCTTTACCAACTATAATATTAAACAAAATGGCCTAAGCTTGTCTGTGTTATGATGGACCCATTGATTGGAAACACAGAAGAAGCTACAGTAACACAACGTTCTTAATTCATCCTGATTTGGTCTGCACATTTGTGCCAGAACAGTCTGCTTACACTCCCTTCAAGTCTATTCAGTTAGTCTATAAATGTATCTTATATATTTCATGTTGGATGTCTGTTAGGTCTGAGTGCTTCAAATTAACCTAATTATACAATCATTAGTCGCAATTACCCCCGAATTCGGTTTCCCACTATTTATAATGACTTTTTGTTTACTGACTGTTCTGCACGCTCTCTCTGATTCGTTCTCCAGTTTGTCGATTTCCTTCCCTATTACCAAAAAAATGAATGTTAAATAATTTAATATGACTGAGTTGTTGGAAATTCCTTTGCGAAACCCTAAAAGTCAAGATAAGTGTGACTGATGGAGATAAAAAAAATGATTTCTGCAAATTTCATCATTAAATCCCATCTCTCATTCTTTCCTCTCTCGCTTTTCTTTTTAGTCTTGTTCTTTGGGTACTCATAGATAAAGGGAGTTCAGTTCCTTCGGGCTAAAGCTGATTTTATCAGCAACATGACTTTTATCTTTCTATTTTGAGGATGCCTGACTGTACTCTCACCCAAAAGTCTCATTTGATTCACTGATGTTTTCAAGGGGGTTTCTTGTCTTTTTTATTCACTACGCCAAAAACAGAGACTTAATCTGCCATTAAGCGCTTTATATGTGACCTAAACTTTAACATAGAGAGTTTTTTTTAATGGCATGGAGTATTGCTTGTTTTCGCAGATTTTTTAATGATCATATTTTCTGGCCTCTTTAGTGTCGTTGCAGGGTCCTCACCAGAGGAACCTGTTAAAGAACCTCCTGAAGGACTACAACCGGATGGAGCGGCCGGTGGGCAACGACTCCCACCCGCTCACCGTTGTCTTCTCCTTAAGTATGGTACAGATCATGGACGTGGTAGGTGTCTCCAGCCGCCTTTACATAGATATGTATGATGATGTTTTAAAGATGGGAAGAATTTCTTGGAGAACAATAAGCATTGGCCTCCTAACTCGGTGACGAGTTGGGCAAGCTATGCCAGAAACATATGAAAATAGTAACAACAACAACAACAACAACAATAATAATAATAATAATAATAACAGTGATAATAGGAGACTTTTCCTAATGCTTTTGGGATTTGGAGATTAAAAACGTTTCTTTAAATCTTAAATAGGGACGTAAAATAATATTCTACTCTTTGGATCGAGAGCAAATGATTTGAAATGATTTGTTAAATTTGTTTTTGATTTTCTTCAGGATGAGAAGAACCAGGTTCTCACCACTAACATGTGGCTACGGATGGTAAGGACCCCTGAGAGACACGATAATGAATGTGTTGCTATCGTGATTTTTATCTGAACCAGTAAATTAGGATCATGATTGAGCTCGAGACGATTTAAAAATGTCAAAATGTGAATGTAGTGATATCTAGCAGAAAGTGGAGTTGTTTTTCAGAAATAGCTCACTAAACTAATATTTAGTGAGAATGATAGTAGTTTATATTTAATATAATATGGTTTTTGATTAATATGAATCTTACATATAAACTGAGGGGATTTAGGATAAAGTAGCGTACCTGCACTGCAGTCCATTGGGATGCAGACTTACCGGCCTCTGTGTGTTTAAGAGTTGGTTCGACCACTATCTCCAGTGGAACCAGAGCGAACATCCCGGAGTGAAAAACCTCCGCTTCACCACAGACCAGATCTGGACACCAGACATCCTGCTCTACAACAGGTAAAACACGGATAAACAACTCAACTCACACATTGTATTTCAACAAGTAGTGTCACTTCCTTCCCTGTCCTTCCTCAGTGCAGATGACGACTTTGACTCCACCTTTAAGACCAATGTTCTGGTGAACTCCAGCGGCTACGCCGAGTATCTGCCTCCAGGTGAGGGGCCTCTTCTTCTTTTCTTCTTCATTCATTCACGCTCTCACTTTTCTTCATGCCTTTCTCCCTTTCCCACCACTTCCTCATCTCATCTGCAGTGGCATCATCTCATTCTGCAATATGTCTCCCCAGTTTGTACATTTGACATTCATATTTTATTAGAATAAAACAGCATCGCTTGTTTCTCACTGGTTACAGATTCTCAGTGCTGTGAGCGACACCTATAAATAGGAGGCACACGCTTCCTCCGCTTCCTGTCACAATCCAAACGCAAGACCTGTGCAAGTGTGACAATAATATAGTAATAGTCACATAACTTTACTTTGTCCTTTCTTTGTACACCAGCAGCCGGCTGGATGGAATACAAGGAGAAGGGTTGAGGTGAAATGGCCTTCTGAAGTAAAAGTTGAGGACTTCCCGCTCAGAAAGCCACCCTATCAATTCTATTCAGCAGCCATGTTTATTAATTGGCTGCTGTTGAATGTAAATACAGCTCCCTAATGCGGAGATGTGGATCAGAGCCAACAAGAGAAAGAATAAAGACATAGTGCAGCTTTGGTAGCATGAATAAAAGAGAGTTTACTCTTAAATATGATAAGAAAGGGAGCAGTGAGAGATGGACTAAATAAAAAATGAAGAGAAAAGGGAATAAGCAGCAAACCAACTTTTTCTTTACTCCCTCACACAAGCTTGCAATTCGTGAGTATTTTTTTTTGGGCTGCTATGATCAGTAAATAAAAGGCAACAGGTCTGTGGGTAGCAGGCATGGAGAAGGAGCTTGACAAACGGTAAATAATTTAAAGGTGGAGGATCTCAGGTGTCTGCTGTACACCATCATTTGCAGAAAACCGAGCTGCAAAGGTAAAGGCGGCATGTTTAAGGCTATACCGGGAGATACCGGGTCTTGTAATACCTTCTTGGGAAGTGATTTTCAGAATGATGGAGTTTTATTTTGGGAGCCGTGCTGTGAGGGAAATAGAGAGAGAGAGAATGAGGGATTATTAAACTGCAGAAAAAACCAGGTGTCTTTTTTTGTGAGCGTTGCTTCAAGGTTACTGGCTATCTGTGATGAGAGGCAAGGTACAAAATCCTACTGTGCATGAAGGAGCACGGATCAGTGGACTGCGAAGGTAGACAGAAATACTTGTGTAATTGAGGGTTTAGTGCCCCAGTAAATTCATAACAGGAATAATTATAAAGACACCATCCCCAAAGATTAGAACTGGGTGTCAGTGACTGGACTGAACAAGGAGTATATAGAAAGGAAATGTATTGATACTAAAAAAAAAATCTGCTTTGAAAGCAGCCTTCAACCTGCTAACCTCCTCTCTGGCGACTGATTTGCATAATCGGCAGCCTCATAATGAATGTCTCTGGCTGTAAGTCCTCCATGGCATTTTGGTTCTGCGTGCCTCTGAGCGTCTCCACAAGGCTTGATTCATTTATTCCAGTAATTACTTTAAGGGCTGGAGTTTGCCAGCGACCAATGCAAAGATCACTGTGACTCTTCGTTTGGGGGTGGACACCAGCGTACGAGTGTGTCTTTACGATCGTGTGTTCGAGTCTACACGCACACGTGTGAGGGTCTTTATGTTTGCATGATAAAAGTGGTTTTACGATGAGGGCAGGAGCCACGATCTCCTTTTGCAGTGTCAGTGTTGATGAGCACAGAAACAGCATTTGTTTGCAGGGCTGAGTTTCCTGAACCTGCTGGTGACCTCCCTGCTGCCAAGCTGCCATTTTTTAAAGACATTTCTTTGACGGTTTGTTGTTTCTAATCTAGTCTTTGCTTTTCACCTCTTTTCACCTCTATTCTAAAATGGAGTGAGTAAACAGACTTGCACGATGTTAATAAAAAAATCCAATGGCAGTGCGTATGGTTGTGATGCAGCACTTTCACACCGTGTACAAATATATGGTGGTTGAGTTCAGAACCCAGTCATTGGAGATGGATGGTGTCTTTCTGACACGCTATTGATTCAGGACAGGCTTTCTTCAAACACAAGTGGTAATTGTTCAACTTGTCACCTCTGACCTGAAACTGCAGGAGTCAACGTGGCCATTTAGTGAACTGATTGCAGAGCCTCCTGTTCTTTTGTCTTCTTTTGTCTCTTTCTCAGGAATCTTTATGAGCACTTGCAACGTGGACGTTCGCTGGTTCCCTTTTGACATCCAGAAGTGTGAGCTGAAGTTCGGCTCTTGGACATATGACGGCTGGCTGCTGGACCTCCAGATGAACGATGCTGACATCTCAGGCTACATGCCCAATGGAGAGTGGGACTTGATTGGTGAGAACGGTGAAACATTTGCACTGCATCCTCAAATAAAACACCCCGTCACAGAGCAAAAGAGTCCATTTCTCCCTGCCACTGTTCTTCCAGGAGTTCCCGGCACCAGAAGTGAGGCCTTCTATGATTGTTGTAAGGAGCCTTACCCGGATGTGACGTTTGTTGTGACAATTCGGCGACGGACGCTCTACTACGCCCTGAACCTGCTCATTCCCTGTGTGTTGCTGTCTTCGATGACCCTGCTCATCTTTGTGCTGCCCGCTGACTCTGGGGAGAAGATCTCACTGGGTGAGTGGGTCAGAAAGAGCAATGAGGAAGGAAATAGATGGACACAAAGCAAAAAAACACGCAAGAAGTGGAAAAAAAGCTTGTTCGATTGACATGTGTGTTTTTGTCTCGGGGTCAGCGAGGTGCAGACCAGTGTGAGCACGCTGCACAATGTTTCCGTCTATCTTGCCTGAGGTTGTTTCCTCATCATAATTAAGTCATAATTAAGGTACCCCATGTGTTTTATGAGGAAGGACATGCATTCACATAACAAGAAAAAAAGATGAAGATAATATTGCTTTGTATGCTTCACCTTTATTGGGATCTATTGTATAAATTAGATGTTTGGTACGGTTAATTACAGGACAGGTGTAAAATCTACATTGAAAAGGCAACCACACTCCCTTCCATCACCATCCCACCCACGAAGTGTCCATGGCCAAATCATGTCTCCATCTTGGGAGCTCTCGTGTAAAACCGAGCATTAACAAAAAGGAAACCTTTCTAGAATAAAGGCTAAAAGAAATGAAGCGGTGGTGCAGAAGACTATGGGGCGGGATGAAACAGGCACAGGGATAAAGGGTGGAGCTGAGAGAGAAGAGGGATTACAAGATGAAATAGAAAGATGAGAAACGCGAGGAGGAGGAACAGGCACAGATGGGTGTGAGGTAGAGAAGGGGAACGCGGACGGGAGAAGAATTTGAAAAGGATGAGACAGGACAGCACAAAAGAGAGAGGGAGGACTGATGGAAGGTGGGAGACAACCAGATTGCACAATAATGGGCTGGAAGAGAGAGAGAGGGAGCCGTGGCGCCATCAAACAGCAGCTGCAAATACATTTTAATATCCGTCCCAACCTGTTTAGAGAACAAGATGGATGACGTTCACCTCATCCGACACCAGACGACGCAGACTCCAGATTATTTCAACCATTTAAAAACGAAAAAAGCTAAATTACCTAGTTTCATCTTCTCATATTGTAAATTGATTATAATAAATATTTGAATGTGTCAAGTGCTGTAAAACTACGATGGAATTTCGTAATCATTTCTAACAATTTATACACAAAGTAAATAGTCAGCAGATTAATAATTTAAAAAAAATTCAAAGTTTCTGACATTAGATTGTTGCATGATCTTTGTACCAGTCCGATCAATCACTTCATACACCATAATTATAATAATAATAATAACAATAATTATAATAAATCATTAATTCTTGTACTTTTTCGTAAATACTCTTGTCTGAGAGAGAAGGAACTCAGAGGGAACTCATGGCAGCTTTGTCACATCATATCCTTAACCTCAAAACAGGATGCATTACGTAGCATTTCTCCACAGAACATAATGCCAAGCCTTACACACAGGGCAAATTAACCTAATGATGTAATTAAGGCTAGTGAATTGATTAGGGCAAGAGAGCTTACACACGGCCTTCCAGGAAAATACTCCCTGTCACCTGCTTGATGGAGGAAACACAAAAACCAAACGGCTGGGCCTTTAGGGTGAGAGGGGCCTGCTTTTAAAAAGAACAAGTGTCATAAAAGAAGCATCTTTAATCTTCAGTAAAAGACACTCATATTTTATCTCTCGGCCAAGGAGTTTAATTCATCGCTTCACCAAAGCACTCCTTAGATTCTGTCTGTTGAAGAAGTGAGACAGATAGTGTGGAGGTTGATGAATGAAGCTGTAGATGGGTTTCAGTGTGAGGTGTGTGTTCTCATAGCAAGCAGAGTTTGGACAACTTCAAAAAATGTCCATATGCTGTGCGGAAGAGCTTTTTGCTGTCGAGCTACAGGACGCCAAAAGGTAATTCACTGCATGAGCATTAGCTGGTCATTTACATAAATCGAACGTCATCTCATCCCGAGTGTGACCATTTATCAAAATGCCAAACACACGCTCTCACGAGCAAGTGCCGCTACTCAGGGGAGGGGACTAAACCACGATATTGATTGTCTAACAAAATGTAGTTCCAACATGAAGTTCTGTCTATCTCTCTATCTGTCTGTCTATCTCTCTCTCTGCCTGTCTATCTGCAGGCATCACTGTCTTGCTGTCCCTTACGGTTTTCATGTTGCTGGTCGCAGAGATCATGCCGGCCACATCTGACTCCGTCCCTCTCATAGGTATGTGACACGTTCACATGCTCCTTTATGAGCAAGGTCTTTAACTCGACATTGCTACAATAACATTGAAACAACAAAAATCAATATGAAGTCAAGACGTTTTCCTCGTTGGAGAGAAGTCCATCTGACCCTGTGTTCATTCTGCCGCAGTAATTCTAAGTGGTGCACAGAAGGAACTGGCTTCTAGTGCTAATTAGTGCTAATTAGCACTAAACAAAAATCACAGCTGAGGCTAATGGGAATGTAAACAGTACGATGATGTTTGTAGGTTTAATAAACCAAAATGAATGAATTGGCACTCTGACCTGATGATGGCTCAACACAACAAGCTCCAAAGTTATTACAGTTTATCCTGAGGGGGATATTGTCTGTATAAAATGTCGTGGCAATAATTGTTTTGCCATAATTGACTCACTCCAAATCACAAATGTCAACCTTATTGGGGCGGTATGGCAAAGCTCAAGGGATTCTTGAAGTCATTAAGCTTCATCTTCTGGGCACCATGAAAGACGACATTTCATTGCGATCCATCCAGTAGTTGTTGATTTCATTTCAGTGTGAACAGTGTTGTCGTCCATAGAGCCTGCTAGAGTCCGCTAGCACGGCAATACGATCCCTGGTTTGTCGCAGAGGTCTTTTCATCTCTTCAGGGTCTCACATCCAGAGAAGAGAAAAACTAAACAGTTGCAAAGCCATAAAATGCCTCAAAAACATGAATTTTGCCATCTGCTGGTCTTAAACTTTAATTGGCTAAATTGATTACACACTGCTGGATATTATATTTAGTGAGCTGAGTTTGCAGCAAGATACAGATGCAAGGCTATCTTTGCCTAAAGACACAAATCCTGATCATTAAAAATTTCAGATAAGAATCACCGGAGAGCTGCTTTCAGCATCATTCCTTGATGCAGTCTTAATCTGTACAAACACAATGTTGACAGGCATATTAGCAGGCAAGTGTCTGCAGCTCGGTGATATTTTCACAAAGGATGTGTCCATTTTAACTAAAATTGGGGAGAAACTGAACATGAAAATATGTTTCTATGATAACCTGATAGCTTTTGTCTTTGGACTTTTATCGGTCTGTGTGCCAAATCAAAACCTGCTATGGCCAATGTGGCTGTTGATATGCAAGTAGGTATTACATTGTGCGTAACATGAAACCTAACACTGTTCCATAATCTACTCCAGGTCAGTACTTTGCCAGTATAATGATCATCGTTGGGATGTCCGTCATTGCCACAGTGGTGGTACTGCAGTATCATCACCACGATCCAAATGGAGCACACATGCCGAAATGGGTGAGTCTTCATCATCACCTCGGGTGTATTATCAGTTACAAAGATCATGCTGTCCAGCGGGTTAAGTCCTGCTAATGGTTGCTCTCCCTATATGAGATCTGATGCATTACTATTATTAATCTCAATTTCATGTCATTATTCGTATCGTATCACGCTCTGCCATTTTCATTTCATCCATCCGTCAGCGCTACCTGCGCTCCTCTGCCAGGATCCTTTACATTTATCATCCCCCGACTTCCTCGGCTATAACTCATTCGGTAGTGTCGGTCTGCCTGAGCGTGCTCAACAAAGGCCTCGCCTCAGACTTCAACAGGAGTGCGTTTCAAAGCGCTCGGGATATGTAGGCGCTTTGATTTGACTCATTCCACCATCTTATTTTTTCTTGCCTTCTGTTTAACGCTTTTTGAAATGTGGAAAAAAAGGTCTGAAATATTGACATGACATAAACAAACCATATGTTATTGTTTAATATATTGGCTGGTAGTGCCACATTGTAATTCTAATCAACAAATGAAATACAGGATGACATTAAAAATTGACGGGTCTACATTTGTCGATATATGTACAAAAAGCCGGCTGCATGAGAGTGCAGATGCTGCATTTATCGACACATTGAAGGACGTTCTGTTGATGAATGGCCTGTTAATACAGTCCGACGGCCAATTAACCAGCTAATTGATATGGTTCAGACGAGAGCACTGAACCAGCACAGTTCATAATTGCAGCCATGGACAAAATTAACATCAACAGCAGCCTCAACAGGGACTCTTACCTCGCCAGTACACACACCCGGTGGAGACTAGTCCAGACGTCATCTGGACATTAGCTTCTCATTAGACGTCAAACAGCCATCTGGATGCTGCTGGACATGTCGTCTCTTTGCAAAGGAGTCTTGTTTTCGTGTTGAGGAAACAAGAGAAGAATAGAACAAGCGTTACTCAACTCAAATAATCTTCTTTTTATTCTAATGCTGCCGTTAACTGAGACAATATTGACGTCTCATTACACTGTAATCTGACAGTCAATCTCAATAATTCCACGGTTTAAATGTAATGCTGTCTTTGTAAGTATCCTCTCTGCTGAAAACACAGTTAAAGCAGAAAATCTCCTCTGCCTCAGGCACTTTAACTGGGTGTCCCTGGCGAGGATCTCATGCTTCTACTTATACAAGTGCAGCTGCATTTTTAAACAAGATGCAAGGTTGGAGATATTACGAACATCAATCTATGACAAATGGGGCTATTCACCCAGCTTAACTGGTGTTATGTGAAGGTCAAAACATGAAGGGGGCTATGATTGTGTGGTGGTGCTCAATGCTTTACAGCGTCATCATTATTTTCCTTGTATGCTTTTATGCACTTCTGCTCTGCTAGCTCCTGTCCTCCACTCTCATCTTCACATATCTCACTTTCTCTCTCCAGGTGCAGCTCTTCTTGCTGCAGTGGGTCGCATGGTTCCTGCGTATGAAGCGACCTGGAGAGAATGACGACCCAGAGCGGCCCCCGTGTGCCCCCCACTTGCGGCGATGCTCCTCGAGCTCCCAGAGCGGGAGCATCCCGAATCCACCAGACCCCATCCTCCATCCACTGCACCCACATAACCTGGCTCCTCTCCATGGGCATCCCCACCTGCACACCCAATCGAGCGCGAACAACAACGGGAACCTTCTTTACATGGGCTTCCAGAGCATGGAGGACCCTTCAATGCTCTCAGAGCCTCTCCAGAGAAATAACATCTCCACGGGGCCTCCGCGGGTAACAGGTAGCCCGCCTCCTCACCTCCCATCTCAGTTCTGCAGCTCCCCACCACCCCCCATCCCCAATATGGATACTGTAGGCTGCCCCAGCACTGTCTCCAGTGGTGGGGGCTTTGGAGGAGGACCCGGAGGGCTTGGCGGGTGCTCGACTGCAGGGATAGGAGACCCTCAGCTACAGGCCATCCTGGAGGAGGTGCGTTACATGGCAGACCGTTTCCGGGAGCAGGACGAGGACGAGAGCGTGGCCGACCAGTGGAAATTTGCAGGGGCTGTAATCGATCGTCTATGCCTGGTGGCGTTCAGCGTTTTCAACATCATATGCACCATCTCTATCCTCATGTCAGCTCCCAACTTTGTGGAAGCCGTTTCAAAGGACTTTGTTTGAAAGCAAAGAGGAAAAAGGTGGAGAAGTGTGAGCAAAAGGATGATGGAAATGAAATATAGGATGAAGGAGCGAGTGGGCCTGGGTCCAAGGAAACACAATTTCCTGCGGACTGTATAGCTCTGTGATTTGTGATTGCAAGGAAGTTGGAAATAGTAAAAAAACAAATTGTTTTCTTTGCAATACATTCTGTTTTGTAACCGATATATAAGAAGAAAACAGATGAGGAAGGGTACAGAGTGAACTTGAAATGAGATTAGGGTGAGCAGGGTGCTTTATCAGATTCCTGACAAGGTGAAATGGATTATTGTGGTTGTTTCAAAGACTTTACCCACACAAATGAGGAAAAGTCACTAAGAGAAAAAGGAAGAGAAGATTATTAGTCCAGTAATAACGCTCTTACAGCAAGGGAGAGATTGAAAGTAAGAGGACAAAGGAGACAGGCAGATAGATAGACGGATAAATAAGACATATATTTATCTGTTTGTTTTTTCTTGAGGAGGGAAGACAGTTCGTCACTCCCACATGTCGAGAACGGACTGCTTCATTTAAAGTGGTGTAGGGAAGAGAGCGTGGGGAGAGGAAGAAAATAATTCTATAGACAACAAAGAAAGCGATGTTGAACTTCACAGCTGGTGACTTTGTTAGGAGGAGTAAACAGCTTGGTGCTCGGATGTACAAAATTGGACAGAAGATCAGGAACAGAGAGGAACAGAAGAGGATCTCATCTATTATTCAATCACATCCATCTAATGACCGTCAAATTGAAAGACCTTGGATAATCCTTAAGACTAATAAGCTTTTAAAAGATGAAGTCCCCTCTCTGCTCGAGGCAAACCACTTTAAATTTCCAAGGCCTTATCTCTTTGAGGCGATTGCCAATCTGCAACAATCAGCAGAGATCAAAAGCTCCTTCGCAGCGGGCACAGTGTGCGTCGCTTATCACGACCGGGAAACTGAATTAACCGGTCCTCCACAACGCAATGGCCAGTAACTGCACCACAGTGGAGGCTTGAACCAATAATAACCATGAAGCACTTAGCTAACTGTATCTGGCAGGTCCTAATGGACCCGCAGATCTCATTGGATCTCGTATTAAAGGTTAAATAACTGAAATGGGAGGTCAGGTCTTTAAAAGAAGAGAGGGACAAAAGAAGATCGCTCAAAATCCCACATTTCTTACGGAGAAGCAACATCCTATCACATTTCTGTCAGATCCCTTCAAGAGGCTATAGCTATATTAGGATTTCACACATATCTAAAATGAAAAATTTGATTTTAATGGAGCTGTATTTTCTTAAAATTGAGTCCAGTCAATAAAGTGTTGATCTAAAAGGTTTGACAAAATATTTTGAGTTGTCTGCTCGCAGTTTGAATGTGTGCTGAATGCAAGGTTAGCGTAGCTTCATTTAATTCTTGGATGGCGGTCTAAAAGCTGTATTATAAAATGTATTAATTTGCAGAGAAATTTGAATACATCCCACTTCCAATCTACTTATTTTCTACCTTTTATGACTGTGTTCAAAATCATTCCCATTTCTCTATATATAAGTTCTCAACCCTCATCCAGAGAGGAATGTCTGTGGCATGCAATCCCACTATTACAAAGGGAATAGCGAAAGAGTCAATAAAGGAGTGATTTTGGACACAGCCCAAGATTATAAGAAAAGGATGCGTCACGAGTCAGAAAGCTGAAAGTGCCCCTTCAACAACTCTGTTCTGTACAAATCAGCAACGGTATTGCTGAGTCTCTCAATGCTTCACTGATTCCAAGATAGTGTCACATTGTCTTCAGAATAACTTTTCATGTGGATACAGCAAGTGTGCACAGCCACCGGAAATAAATGTGGAAATATCACGGACATTTTTGAGGACTGTTCTGTAAAAACGGTAAATAGTAGAAAATGGATTCATGCACACAGAGTGCCCGCCTACGTAGCCCACACACATGGAAACTGGATAGCGTGTGTTTTCTTGCATTTGAGGGATTGTGTAAAGTCCGCTGAGATTCTTTCCAAGCAAAGACAAAAAACAAAAAACAAACAACCCTCAAGAGTTACTCTGTATCATTTATACGGTCAACGTATCCCATGAAATAGATAAAGTCTGGAATAAGTTATGTTGCATTGTGACTTACAGCCATTTGTCTCTAATACTTAAAATCAGGTCACAAGCGTGTATTTTCATGTTTAAGGTTTTTAGCAAACACGGTTTGACGTGGTGCGTCAGTCCACCACGGCGGGGATTTGATCTCCATGACAACAGGGCTACCTGCTTAAAGCTGTGTAAGAGGAGTGGTCAAAGTAGGACGTGTTAATGGAGGTGGTCTATGGTACAGTGGAATAAGCGATTACAGACGATGGCTATACAGATAACTTGTCAGTAGTATTGTATTATTTTCAGGGGGTTTGATGACAATGAGCAACGTATATAATATTGGCAGTCTTACCTGTAAGGAGCTTATTAAAGTTTGCTTAAGCTTAAAGATCCAACAGGCCAAATGTGTTTAGTACATTCCTGACCCACACTGTTTCTGGTGGCTTGACATTTACTACCCACATAGAGTGTGTAGAGACAGTTGTACAAATACTTTATCTCTATACCTCTCTTCATCTTCTCTCTCTCTCTCCAAAGTCAAGTCTCCCAGCAGGCGGAAAGTGAGCTTCCTGCTGGGATGTTCGTAGAAGGAAATTGTCCTTCCAGCACATACTGACAGCTAAACCCTGACATCTGTACATTTCTCATCCTGAAAATAAAGGATTCTCCCTTTTTTCTACCACCTTTGGTCTCGTCCCTATCTTTCTCTGTTGACAGTGGCTGGCCCTACACCCAAAAAGAAGAGAAAGATGACAGAGAGAGAGAGAGAGGGGGGATAAGAGGAGAGAAAGTGCTGACGCTCAGTGAGATCTGGACAGGGCCTTAATTGATCACTCGTACAGGAAGGAGAGAAGCGGGAGGAGGGAGGGGGGGATGAGGTGGGGGGTGGGGTTAATGGAGGAGAGGGAGGCATACTGGGTAATTCATCGGATTTATGAGGGACAGAGGCAGGGGAGATGGGTGCTCAGACAAGCATAACTCAGTCACAGACATCAGATGAAAGGCCACTGCAGTATATCACATCACAAGGGGAAAATATATACTACAGAAATAAACAGAAATTAGAGACATATTTTCATGCAGCTATATGTCAATCAAGCAAGGGCACTGTGTGGGGTTGATGTGTGGCCCTCACTGTGTCACTCAGTCAGTGTGCCAGACTCAGTAAAGAGTCAAGGGTGTATTTATAGTCGTGTGCTGGTCCTTAGTCAGCCCAGCCAAGGCCCCTCAGTTTGACGAACTAACTCTCTTTCTCTCTGAGGTGGAGAAATGTGCAGCGTTAGCAATCTAGCATCACTTAGATTTACTGTGTTCAGTCAGATGGAATAAAAGAAGAGTGAGAACATGTGTGAACATTATGTGTCTGTGTGTGTGTGTCCATAGGAAAGATGAGCCTCAAGGTTTGCGTATGTGTAGAATCAATCAGTTGATGTTGTTGTTTTCTCATCCCACAATTCTGATTTAATAAGAGCTCGCTGACCTGAAGCTTTCTCCCTCATACTTTACCAGAGGGGCAATTCAACTGAACCTCACTGGAGGCCCATTAGGCCTCACACAGCACTATGATAAAATCACTGCAGAGCATGCAAATGAGCCAGAAAGAAGTCTACACATTAACCTAAGCAAAGACTAAACACAGCCAGAGATTACACAAGACGATCCCATACGGCATGAAAGCCCCTTCATTCCTAATCTATACTAAACATTTGCGCACCCACCCATGTGCATGCACACCTGTTCTCTCTCTCAGGGCCCAGTGTGCTCTGCTGCATGAAAGCTCCCCGACATCTTGCGGCTGAGGCCGATCAATGCCTTTTAATTACCAAGGGCCTAAAGCGCTGGTCGATACCGCTGACGAGAAGCGGAGAGAGAGAGAGAGAGAGAGAGAGAGAGAGAGAGAGAGAGAGAGAGAGAAAGAGATGGAGACAGGGAGAGAGAGAGAGACAGAGATACAGACAGAGAGAGAGAGAGAGAGAGAGAGAGAGATGGGGAGGGAGGGGTGATGCTCCAGACGGTGATTGATGCTCACTCCTACCAGCAAGCCTACCTACAGATGTGTCGTTAGGCTTGATTGATCCGGCCCAGCCACATTCCTTCACTTTACAGACCGCCGTATAACCAGCATGGGCCGCCTCGGCCACGAGGTTAAGTGGACACGAGGTGTCCGACCAGAGGATCGCAGACCTCTTAAACAATAAGTCACCAGTGGCTGGTTGCTCTCTGTGGTACTGGCTACAGGACTCTGGTTTATTACTTGACTGGTCGTTTATATTAGGATATAATGCACCCAACATGCCAAGGAAAGCTACAAATAACTTCATTCCTGAGCTTCCTTCCAACAGATTTCTACCCAGGGACCTGCCAGCATTGGCAAAGGCATACGTTTAGTTATTGAGGATTTTTACTCACTTTCCGACCCAAAGAAATCAATGAAGTTTTATCTATGCCACTTGCACTGTGAATAATGAACGAAGACTCCTAGTGAACGAAGCTGTCTAATATTCACTTTCATAAGATTCGGGGACTCTCAAAAGTCAGATTTAATAAAAGAATGATCAAAACTTTTGAAAAAAATAAAGAAAAAGGAGGCCGAGATAACAATTGTTTCACTCTGAGGAAAAATGATTGTGACAAATAAACTTAGGTGTAAAATTGATGGAGTGTCCCTTTAAATGGTGCTTAATTCCAATCATTAGGATGAGGGAAAAAATGGTTTAGCCGCTATTTATACTTTTAATTTCATATGATGAATCTGCAATCAGGTTGAAAATCACTGATTCATTTATAGGTTGTATTTTTTTTCCATCACAATAACCGTGCTCGAGTAAATTATATTAAAAACCTGGGACCAAAATATATAAGAAAATAGGTAGGACCCAGAAAGTGCAGATTTGTGCTCGAGGTGAAGCAGTCAGAACATGTTCCATATTGATGCAACCCAAAGTACTGGAATAAGCATTAAATTGCATTTAAATTGCATGATACACTATACATTTGATACACATATTCGTATCTTATGCAACTAACTCGTCCTTAGTCGGCCCTCTCTGGAGAAGGCAGTTGAAATTCACTGCAACTCAATTGGCTTTACTAAAATGAGGAAAAACAAACAGGGATAATCCAGGACGTCTACGCATGGAGGGTGTTAGGAGGAGTCTGGATTAGAAGCTGTTATGCGTTTTAATTAGACATTACATAATTATGCAAGTTATATTATATAACGCTATTTGAGATTTCAGATCCGTCCTATTCTGAGAAGCAGACAAGGAACAGACACAAAAATTACATTTGGTTGACACAAGAAAGAAAGACAGAATAAATCAAACAGCTTAAGACCACCCGGCTGCTTCGGAGTAAAACTGAGAGTGGCATGTGGGAGAGAGTCCCTGCAGCCTCCACACAAGTGGACGTTAAGTGGACCCAACACATTTCCCCTCAGGTGTAACCACAAGCCTGAGGACATTATTGCAGCCCGACAGTTCAAATCAGTCGACTCTTTCCTTATCGAACGGCACCGTAGGTCTTAATTCTCTGCTCTCCCTTTATTTAGACTAGAATAACTTAGTACACTACAAACTGTTCGAAATGATGCCAGTCGGGATTGATTTGGTAACTCACATTTCATTTAAAAACAAGAGAACATAAATGGCTAAATTTCAATGTTTTAATTCACCTGTTGATGACATTTGTTGTTCAAAACTCTGCATGCATTGTTAGTATCAAAAGTAAAACTATTCATTTCCAGTGTTTTACGGCAAAACAACGGTAAAAGTGAGAAGAAGCACAAAGCTAAAAGTATAGGTCATGTACTTTAAATGTGTACTCAAATCCAGTACTTGAGTGATTGTACTTACTCTTTTTTAATTCTAACCTCAATGTCTTGACATTTTTTGACCTGCAAATCATCAAACCAGTGCTTACTGGTTACTGGAGTCTTAACTCAATATCAACCAACCATCAGTTGAGTTGGTTCTTGGGGTTCCAGGTGATGCAAAATAACTTGAGAGCTAATGTTGACTATAATGGCAAGTATTCAGACTATGCTACTTAGTAACAGTTTATAGTATTTATAAGGATGAACAGTACATCAAATATGACACCTGATAAATAATGAGTATGCGCAGGAGCAAGGTTAAATCCTAGCTTCTCTCTGGTTGGACATAAGGAATATGCAAAGTGAGGGCAGCCTGCCGTCAGCATATCGTGCCCATGTGAGAGACAGCACTAATGAGATGAGTATTTTCACCTCAGCAGTGCCAGTGCACACAATATTTTATGGGCTTGGTTCCACTGGGTGCATTAAGAAGCCCTGTAATTTTGGTTTTGAATAATGCCTCACCTCAGTTCCTCATGACCTGTACTCACTGCAACAGCTGCTGCTGAGCACAGAAAGACCTGTACAGCATGTGACCACCAAAAATGTCACCTTTCCCGGTGCTCAGCCAGAATAAAGTGCCTGTGGACCTTTTATTAGCAGCCGTGCTCCCTGCCATGGGCCCTGTTATGTACTGCTCAGCACCAGCTCTCTTTCCTGCAGACCCGGGGCTGTTTTCAGGCAGGAAGTGTGCTGGATGGTACACTGTGGAGAGAAGCACTGCTGTTCATACACTGGCTAGACGTCTACCAACCAAGAATAGTCTCTTTGGTCTGTTCTGTCATTTGCTCCCAAAAAAAGTAGTGGCTCTGCTTTGCAATGCATCCTAAACCCCTGGAGGCTACAGCCATGTGCATGAGGAAAGTGCTTCCTGCCAGCACACTGTCACATCTCCTCCAGCAGGCTGAACACTGAAGTAACAAGTGTTGAGAAATACAAAAATCGCTGTCAACTTAGCTTGAGATCCTCACATTCTGTGACAATTTAGTGTCTTTATATGAACCACATTTGCATAAATACCTCCTACACGGGCACATGCACGACTTATCTCACCAAACGTGAGGCGGTTAAAATAAACCATCCGCTTGCTTTGCAGCTCACAAAAGAAGCTCATTAAAAGCCATTTGTTCAGCTTGGCTGGAACACTTTTGACCAATTGAAATCTAAATATATTAAAAGCTTATTAGGTGCACTCTTCTTTCTTTCAGCAACAAGTTAATTGGTCTCAGATGAGCACTGCTGTTGCTTTATGTCTTTATAGGAAGACGGTCTTGACATTGGCCGGGTCCCACTGCAAAGGAAGAGAATCCATATATTGATAACCACAACCTGAAAGCTTTATTATTTAACAGCTGGTAAAAAAAAAAAAAAAAAGGTGGCAGATAATTCAGAGATCTGCCACCATAAATACAATGAGTCCACGAGAAGAGATTAAATAACTTCAGACCGTCAGCATTTGTTCCCAATATATAACTTTATTTAAAATATTGTTACAATTTATTACTCTACACAACATTTTCAAACCTTTTTTTCCTTTTTCTTATATTGGTTAGTAAACCTTCATGTGTTGTTTTTTAGATATAAAACTTTCCATTTAGTAGCCTAGTTCTGCATCAGGTGTTAATCGATGTTTTAGACGCTGCCTCTCTTTCATATCGTAGTTAGCTTTACTCCAGACAGCCGCTCCCCACGCACTACATTAATGATCAACGGTGGCTCGAGCTTTCTACACCATCATTTCCCCAATCTTTAGAATTTCTGTTTAAATAAATAAAAGATTTGAGTTGGAGAAACAAGAGTGCATTTTGTCCAAGAGATATTCTCTTCTTCTTTTCAAAACAACTATTTACAGGTTATGCTGAAGACAGACGAACAAGGCTTCGGTCTTTCATTAAAGTCACTGCCGACTGCCCAGTTTCAAAGCGATGAGCAGAAATTAATATCACAAAGGCTGTAACACTTTTTAAAACCGCACATACATACACCCGTCATGTTAGTCACAGGTGGGACCAGTCAGCTGAAACGTGAAACCAGCAGCTGGAGGTCGAGGACCGGCAGGTCCGACAGGTCCGACAGAACCGATGACGATGAGGTCTGTGACTGAACCGAGGAAGGAGGCGGCTGAGCGGCCTCGTAAATGCCACTTCGAACACTGGACTCTGAAATGCTGTAGAATTCGACAATAAAAACATCTTACAAATCAGCGCCGATTTGGCTCGAGATTCCAAAAACCTGATGCGTCACTATAGCAACAGCATCCCTCAGACGAGCCTTTCAGTGGCGGTTGTGATGAACACTAACTTCCTGAGCCTCGCGTGCCGTCCACACATGGACAAGTTCTTTTTTTATTTTATTTATTCTACTGCCACCATGTCTGCTGTACCATCACACATTCTCTTGTCACAAGTCCTGTGTGGACTCAAACCCTCTTTTTGTGGATAACCGTGGCCCGACGAGCCGCGGCGGTCCAGCATCTCAAACACTAACACAGGTAGCACAGCACGGCGCACACAGACCAACAAACACGGCCAACCAGACAAAGACGTGCCTCTTAACATTCCTGTCATCGCTCTGCGTTCACCTAAACACTGTTACAATGACATTTACCGCACTGATGGCAGAAACGGACAACAACGGACAGTATGCGCACCCATGTGACTGAGATGGCATCAAGACGACCCGAAACACAAAGATGGGGAGAAAAGAAAAACAGCAGCTTTTCTAAAAGCCTATTCACAGCCGCATGAGCCACGGGGACAGAGAACAAACATCACAAATAAACGCTGCTTTGAATACAATACTGGGGAGCGAGTCGTTTGACTGACAGGAATCAAACCAACAGAGGCCGCGTTGAGCCAACGTGGCGCTGCCACGGCAACCACATCCCCCCTAAGTTGACGGGAGACCAACCTGGAGAGTACGAGCAGAAACACACACACACACACACACACACACACACACACACACACACACACACACACACACACACACACACACACACACACACACACACACACACACACACACACACACACACACACACACACACACACACACACACACACACACACACACACACACACACACACACACACACACACACACACACACACACACACACACACACACACACACACACACACACACACACACCTCGATCTGCCTCTCCCTCTTGTAAAGAACAAAATCATCATGGTTGAACAGCTCCAATTCTTATGTCATCCATCTCTAAATTGGCTATTACTCTGGCTGTCAAAATGACCATCCAGCAATCTGCACAATGCAGAGTTTCACAATCCAGCTATCCTTGGTGTGTGTGTGTGTGTGTGTGTATAACACACATGTATTGCTATAGGCTGTTGTATAACTGAGGCCGGTCCTTAAAAGGTAACAAATATCTGGCAGTGTTTTCAAACCACAAACAGAGGAACATGGAAACAGGGATGATATGTGTGTGTGTGTGTGTGTGTGTGTGTGTGTGTGTGTGTGTGTGTGTGTTCTGTGAGCGCCAGTGAACGTTAGCGAGACAACAGGAGACGCCTCCCATTTGTCTCCATCTGTCTGGCGTCTCTGCTGTCGTACGGATACAAAATCCCATCTTCATTTGCTGGCTCTCACACCAACAGCTCATCAGACACGTCCAATCAGAGCCTAAAAGCTTATCAGCAATGTCAATGATAGACACAGAGGACAAGCGCACACACACACACAAGCATACTCCAAGGTAAACCGGCTGAAAGCAAATCATGACTAAACCTAAACATGAATTAACATTTTATTGAACCCAAAACTAAGCTCAACTGTTTTTATAAAAAAAAAAAAAAAAAAAAAAAAAAGACTGTATATATATGATTAAAGCAGAACTTGAACTTGTGCTCTAGGTCAGTGTGAATAAAAAAACAAACCAACATTACACCCAATTTCAGGTTTTCGGTTTCTACCAGACAGCGAGTGAGTCAGTAATGAATAAGCTACAATAAATTACTTGCCGTTATTGGAATAAACAAAACTATTGCATTCACAGGAAATCAAAACATTTACGCACATTCAGAAGAGATTTTTTCTGCAGGTATGTAAACCTGCTTTCTACACTTAAAGTGAGACACAAATGTTTTAAACCAAAACAAATCTACAAGAGAAAAACGTGTTGAAAGAAAAGAAAAACAAAAGTGCTGCTCTAAAAACACAAAATAATCTGTGTAAATGATGTCACCATATGTCATGTGCCAATACACACAACCAATACTGTACCAATGTAGCAGTAAGAGGCAGGCAGCTGCATTGCTATGCTGGTTGCAGTCACACAACTTTATGCACCATCTACTCTAGACACACACACACACACACACCATCTGTTTTCCTGACATGGTTATTGGACAACCTGAAGGAGTGATACTTTTGGGTAGGTTACAGAGCCTGAGGGATTGCTCTGTAAGAAGCTAAGAATTTCAATATCTTTCTCAAAGCCTCCAACATAACATGTCTTGCTCTCTGCTGCCCCCTGCTGCCTGTTCAGAAAACTGCAACTCCACAGAACTAACGCTCTCGTCCCGTCTTTATATTCACAATCTCGTCAGTCACACTTCGTGCCATTTCATTAACGCTTGGCCCGTCAACTTTTTGTTCAGGAGTTCCTCCCTGCACAGAGCCGAGACGGAGAACACCTCTTCCTCTCAACTTACAAACTCTGCATAAATCACCACATGAAAACACTTGCGAGGGGATAAATACACAAACAGACATTAATGGCCGACTGCCGACAGCGGTCGCTGTAGGCAGCGTGGGTTAGACCAGAACAAAAAGGGGAGAAATAGAGATTTGTTAGAGCAGCTTGAATGCAGTTCAGTTATTGTTTCTTTGTGGTAGAGCAAGAAACATTTTTTTTTATAGCTCTTATATTAATCTACATTTTTTTTTCAGAAGATAAACATACACATAATTATGAACCATCCCCATCTTTTTTCAGTTACATTTGTGTCGATTATGACAGAACACGTCTGACCTCACAGATGGAAAACACCATTTTTGCGTTATTGTCCATCATCAGTGTAAAAGCATGAATTTGCTTTCTTTCTCCATATCGCTAACCGAGAGCTGAAAACACAGTTTTCCTGTCTCCCTCCGTTCGTATTTTCATCCGCTCAGTTCAGCAGACGAGGGCCGGGCTGAACGCGCTGCTCCGAGCCGATCGTGTTGAATCCTATCTCACGTTGGCTCTTCCGATTCCTCGAGGTGCCGCAGCGCTGTGCTGGCCTGACCAGTCACACACTGTACGCATGTGTGTGTGTGTGTGTGTGTTACAGCTCAACCAGTGGCGAGAATTTGCTCGTGTCCGGCCGCACATCACAGGGCAGATGCGTGGAGGAAAACAACAGACGCGCTGTGGAGATCTAGTGAATGACATGAAAGTTGGCTTTTGTTTATTCTCCTTCGTTGCTCTTCTTGCTGCGTGTATCCCTGGGGTCGGTAAAGTCTGGTTATTCCACTTCCGGTCTCTTCCGGTGGGTTTTTCGGGGGCATGGGTGGCCTCAGTCTTTCACTCGGTTCGGTGTTTGTCGATGGGCGCTCTGGGGTGGCTGTGATGATGCAAGTGGACCAGTTCTAGTTCGGGTGATGACAAATGATTTTAGGAAGTTGCAATCTCTCCCCCTAGGTGGCGCCATCCCTTCTGCTGTGTCTCCAGGGGAGGCAGATAATCTGGAACACAGAGAGACGATTCAGGGAACAAGTCTGAATGATGGGCTTCCCGCCCTTCTTTTTTTTTTGCAAATGCCATGTGACTTGTGAACATGCTGCCACAACACAACACAGATCGGTCAGTTTCTCAGCAGTGTCACAAAGAAAATTCCCTAAATTCGGACTCAAGCGCCTTTGTGGCATGTCGAAGCCGTCGCCATATGTCATGAACTATCTCACTTTCTCAGTCCTCAGCTGATACATGTATCTCAGTTCCTGTAATCTGAAAAAGGTTTCTCACTCAGCCTTGTAGCTGCTTTTCCACATTCCTACATCACTGGTCTTGTGCTGTCTCACATGGGACAAATTGTTTCAACTTCCTTCTGATGTGTGGGTCCCTTTGAGATGGCCCTGATAGCGCGTTACGTGCATCCAAGTCTTCTTACAGTAACCGGATAGCACTGGAGTAGAATTTACTCTCTCATTCGTTAAGTACACTGTGAAGCTCTGGGCAATTGTCCATAAAAAAAAAAAATGCAGCTTTCTCTCTACTTTCTCTAGTTCCTTATAATGCAAAAAGAGAGATAACGAAACAAGCGGATCTGAAAGTCCCTTTTTAGGGCCAGGTGTAATTCAATGTCACTGAACTTAATTTACTTATAAAACTGAAAACAGAGCACATTTATATTCGTTCCTTTAATGCACATAAAAAGGAGGAAGGTAGCATACTTAAAATCCTCTCCCTGCCGCTGCCCTTTTAGTTTTTTTGCATAATTCATGTTGCGTCATGGGCGCCACACCTGAATACATATTTTTTTATCATTTGCCTTAGATACAATCTAGCCTCTTAACATTCAGTGTTGGTGCTGTTTTTTATCAACTGTGTTACAAACACTGTTATCTTTTCATTTAGGACCAAAATAATACTTGCTGCTCACCATTGTTACTGCAGTTTTTGTTGTCTTTGTCAGATGCCTCTTCCTCAACCTGACAGAAAAAATAACACACAAGAAATGATAATTCTGAACAAACTGAACTTCTTAGGGGTCTTTTTGCATTTCTAAAGAAAAATGTAAGAAATAAGCCATATTTAGAATATCAAACTTGGCATGGAGTCATGTGCTTCCCACAATGAAAGAGGAAAGGAGTGGTCCCTACCTGTTTCCTCCACTTCAGCTCACAAAAGACCCGCTCAAAGCACTCATGCATGTAGTTAAACTGGGGAGAAAAAAACAGAATTGCAAGTCAGCTTTCCAATACACCACAATCAGCCTGCAAAGACACTGTGACATGGTGCTGCTTTGTACTACTGTTATTATTGCATTGAAGGAAAGTGTGTTGACTATCTAACCAATTATACTTAGTTATTTTAAAAAAACGTGTCACTCTAAAACTGCGAATTCAAACCAAGCAGGGCTGGCCTCTCCCGGTCGGTTGGTTGATATTCGTATTGGTACTTTACTCTCTATAGCACCAGTGCTTGTTTGTCTGGTGGAGACTACTGTACAAACATGGAGGTGCAACATGGCGGACTGCTTGAAGGCGACCCGCTACGTCAGAGGTTATCAACACAAGTCCAGTTAGAGAGAATTTCATCATGGAAAGATTTCCAATTGAACTGGATTCATTATAAATAATACATACTCTAATAATAAATACATTATCTTCTCCTATTGCAAGTTAAATTAAGGCTGGATTTAAAACGGAAAGGTTCTAAAAGTATTTCATTTTAGAAAAATGTATTTAACTAATCTCATGGTTCTATGCTCTGACCTCAGGGTTCTATGATGTCATTGTTCTATGCTCTGACCTCAGGGTTCTATGATGTCATTGTACTATGCTCTGACCTCAGGGTTCTATGATGTCATTGTTATATGCTCTGACCTCAGGGTTCTATGATGTCATTGTTCTATGCTCTGACCTCAGGGTTCTATGATGTCATTGTTATATGCTCTGACCTCAGGGTTCTATGATGTCATTGTTCTATGCTCTGACCTCAGGGTTCTATGATGTCATTGTTCTATGCTCTGACCTCAGGGTTCTATGATGTCATTGTTCTATGCTCTGACCTCAGGGTTCTATGATGTCATTGTACTATGCTCTGACCACAGGGTTCTATGATGTCATTGTACTATGCTCTGACCTCAGGGTTCTATGATGTCATTGTTCTATGCTCTGACCTCAGGGTTCTATGATGTCATTGTACTATGCTCTGACCTCAGGGTTCTATGATGTCATTGTTCTATGCTCTGACCTCAGGGTTCTATGATGTCATTGTACTATGCTCTGACCTCAGGGTTCTATGATGTCATTGTTCTATGCTCTGACCTCAGGGTTCTATGATGTCATTGTGCTATGCTCTGACCTCAGGGTTCTCTGATCTCTGGGTTCTATGCTCTGACCTCAGGGTTCTCTGGTCTCTGGGTTCTATGCTGACCTCAGGGTTTTCTGATCTCTGGGTTCTATGCAGACCTCAGGGTTCTATGATGCCATTGTTCTATGCTCTGACCTCAGGGTTCTCTGATCTCTGGGTTCTATGCTCTGACCCCCAGGGTTCTATGATGTCATTGTTCTATGCTCTGACCTCAGGGTTCTCTGATCTCTGGGTTCTATGCTCTGACCTCAGGGTTCTCTGGTCTCTGGGTTCTATGCTGACCTCGGGGTTTTCTGATCTCTGGGTTCTATGATGCCATTGTTCTATGCTCTGATCTCTGGGTTCTATGCTCTGACCCCCAGGGTTCTATGATGTCATTGTTCTATGCTCTGACCTCAGGGTTCTCTGATCTCTGGGTTCTATGCTCTGACCCCCAGGGTTCTATGATGTCATTGTTCTATGCTCTGACCTCAGGGTTCTCTGATCTCTGGGTTCTATGCTCTGACCCCCAGGGTTCTATGATGTCATTGTTCTATGCTCTGACCTCAGGGTTCTCTGATCTCTGGGTTCTATGCTCTGACCTCAGGGTTCTATGATGTCCTTGTTCTATGCTCTGACCTCAGTGTTCTCTGGGTTCTATGCTGACCTCAGGGTTCTATGATGTCATTGTTCTATGCTCTGACCTCAGGGTTCTCTGATCTCTGGGTTCTATGCTCTGACCCCCAGGGTTCTATGATGTCATTGTTCTATGCTCTGACCTCAGGGTTCTCTGATCTCTGGGTTCTATGCTCTGACCTCAGGGTTCTATGATGTCCTTGTTCTATGCTCTGACCTCAGTGTTCTCTGGGTTCTATGCTGACCTCAGGGTTCTATGATGTCATTGTTCTATGCTCTGACCTCAGGGTTCTCTGATCTCAGGGTTCTATGCTCTGACCTCAGCCTTCTATGATGCCATTGTTATATGCTCCAACCTCAGGGTTCTGATCTCTGACCACAAGGTTCTATGCGATGACCTCAAGGTTATATGCTCTGACCTCATGGTTCTATGATCTCATTGTTCTATGCACTGATCTCAGGGTTCTATGGTCTGAACTCACGTGGTTCTATGCTAAAAAAAGAAATGTGTTTGCAGGGACTTTGCCTGGTTATTAAACCCTGTTCCAGCTTATTTCTCCTCTCTTTTCACATCATTGTTGATCAGTTAACTCATGTGTTAGGGTTCTGATCATTTGTGCCTTAGGTTTATTTTTCTGTGCCTTAATGTCTGATGTGAGTCGTTATGTTTGCTCTAAAGATCTGAGCTTTGTCTCGTGGTGGCGCTTCACATCGCTGCTTTTAATATTGCTGAACATGAGACATACTGCTTTTGAACTGGTTGTGGGAATAACACACATATAAGAGTCTGTCCATTCTTGGTTTAAGGCTCTGGTTAAGCGGTCCACATTTCTCTTTTTGATGCTCCAAGTGAAATAACGTGCAAGGGTCGGTGTGTTTCCTGGACCGCTGAACGAGAGCCGTAAAGGCTGAAAAAGCTGCACCGATTAAATAGAAGTGGTGAAAATGTCATAATTCGCAATTATATATCGGTTTTCGGCCCAGGGGTCCAGAGACAACGGGGTCCGGACCCGGAACGCCTGTTAGTGACCCCTGACCTAAGTAGATATAAACAGCTTATTGGAAGCTCACTAAAAAACTTTTAGTTTCAGGTAGTTTCAGGTTTCAATCCACTATTGAAAATATAGACAGGAATATCATATTCCAGAGAAGAGGGAAACAAAGTAAGTTATTAAATATATAAACACAATAAAAACAAATACATGTGGTGACCGTGTGTGCCCACTTACATATGGAGTGAAGATCTTAACCCAGCGAGGTTTCTTCTCTCCTCTGGCGTATTCAAAGCAGAAAGCCATCCCCTCCTCATCTGTGTCCCAACGCTGCATCTCCGCCCACTCGAAAGCTATCACCTGGTTCTGTGGGAGAGAACATCATAATGTAGAACATCTACAGTCGGCTCTGTGCGTAGATGGACATTTAAATGTTAGGCGTAACATTGGTTTGCTTCACAATTCACCATCTGGGAAATCCATTTAGGAAAATAGCAGATTTCACTTTATTATAAGCCAAAAATTGTTTTATACAATAATGTAACCATCCCTATTTTCATAAAAATGGTAAACATACTATGTGGCCCTAAAAAAGTGATAGTTACTTGTGCTGTGTTTCTATATCAAACAAAAGCAAACCCTCACCTCCAGCGTGCCGTCCTCGGTACAAGCGTGCAGCTTGAAGTGATGGATGCTGATAGCTGTGATGACGTGGCCTTTCCTCCTGGAGTCACAGGAGCAGTGGGGGAAGGCCACCTCGTTGTAGCCCTCACATGTCCGCAGCAGACTCAGGTACTAACAGAGTGTTAGAGAGCAAACGGATCAGCCACTAATCCCATAAGTAACCAGGTTAGGGTAATCTAAAAAAAGCTTTGTAACAGAAAGAATAATGCAGTAACGCTCACTTTCAGTCCGAATTTTGACCAAATTAATTTGGACACAAGATGCACAGCAATCTGTAATAGTCTCTGTTTTTATCCCACTACCTTGCGATGCCGCTACAGCCCTGTGCTTCTTTCATGATACAGACCTTTTCCGAGATTCAAGTAAGGCTGTACGGTAACCAAATATTTTGGTTTCTCCGCCTATTGCAATTTGTTTCCTGATCCAGATGAAGCAAATGTTGTTGTCTGACAAACATTTGGAAATGTTGTGCTGGGTGGCTGCAAAGCTGTGAATGCTGTTTAATTCACACACACAGTCGCCTTCAGACTCTCACACGCCACAGCTCGGTGTTGTTCAAACGTAATGTTCAAACCACAGAAGGCCTTATTCTGAAGTCAAAAGGTTTCTGACTTTTCTGTCCATTTCTCTTTGGTAGCGTTTTGGTGATGGCTCTGGTCAGCAAGCAAAAAGTGTAGTCATCCCGATCCCCTCCCTGAACAAAGAGTGGTCTGTAGGACTGACCGTGGCCATCTTGCGCTGCTCTGCCAGTTTCTGCAGCTGGTAGGATTTGTCCTCTGTTTTTATGAATCCCTTCTTCACATCTTCCAGCGCCTGGACAGACAGGGGATGGGGGTGGATGGGTAGAAGGAGATACAACACCATTTATTATTTGAGGTCACAGCACAAAAATGATTATCCGATAAAACCATTTAGCAAAACGATATTCTGCCTCAAGTAACAAAGTTCAATCAATAAAAGCAATTGCTTATTTGTATATTTTAAAGTGGTTAAAATCTATATTTCTACAATACAAAACAACCAAATGTTATTGTGAAAGGGTTCGCTCCTAGTGATGATCCTACAGGGATTTATGCAGCTCCCTTAAGATCAGCTCAACAGAGATTTCCAGCGAGTTTCAACTTGTTTGGCTGACTTTCCAAGCACAAATTGATGTTATGGGTCACTGCTGAATATCACATGCCTAAAATGCTTCAGGGAGTGACCTTTATTGGTCGGCGGACAGCTTCTAGTCTGCGGCTGCCATTGTTGTTGTTTTATGTGCATTTCCATTCGAGGGTTATTTCATAATCACACATTATACTTTACAATGTGTGGGAAAGTTTTCTAGATTATTATGGTTCTCTGGATCTCCGGTCCTGATTAGGGACATGAGTGGTGGCATTTCAACGTCTAGTCTAGTTGTTAAGCATTCAGAATGTCATTTGTAGGACATAATTGGTCGTAGGTTGAAATGTTGTTTAAGATGTGAGGTTAGTTAGGATTTCAGTTGCAGGCTGTCACAAAAACATATGTTTGATTACATAACTATTTGTCAACACATTCCCATTGGCAATAATTCAGCTACCACTGAGCCACATTTAGCTTGTCTTAATGTCAAAGAATGTTTAGTTTGGCGGTCATAAGATACAATATAATCACATTGTGTTTATAGTCTAGAACACAAGATAAACAACAAGTACGCATCAACTCTGAATGAGTGAACCGTGGGTTTACACTGAATGCAGATATATTCAAAAGCCACGGTAGAAAAACACGTTTTAACTGTGGGAATAATGAAGTAGACTGAACTGGATGATTCCGAGACCAGTGGTTTTAGAGTAAAACAGTAATACAGGTCATTTCCCCCATTATGCCAGAAATAATCCATGATATAAAAAAGAAAATTCAGAAACCTCCAATTTCAACTCAGAGAGGAGTATATAAACTCTTGAGGAAAAAAGCCCAGAAGGACAGACTTTGTGCCAAGTTCCCTTAAGTGCATGGCAAGTGGGATTCAATTATTGTTATTACCTGGTGAAAGCAGTAGTGCAGTGCCAGCGGGTTGTCTCTTAGTAACTCCTCCTCCTGGAAGCTGAACAACCATTTGCGGAGCGCCAAGCAAGTCCCCGGCACTGCTGACGTGTAGTTCTGCACATAGAGCTTGTGGGGGAACTCATTAGGAACCAGCTTCCGCACTGCAACAAATAATAGAAAGGAGAGGGAGGAGGAGGATGGGGGGATGAAAAGAGGGGGGGTTGTCCGTTCAGTCACTAGAAAATAATTCATTCTGGCCTGTTCAAAATTACCTGCCCTTGCCGTCCAAAACTGTGCATACCCCGAGGCCCAAATAATTAAAATAACCAGTGGAATGGTACAGGTCTTTATTTAGAAAACTAGTGATCATGTGATAAGTCATCTAAGGAAGGCTTTTAAATTAAACAAGAGAATATGTGAAAAAGCTCCATGGATTTCTATGTCAAACACTCATAGAACATCAAGTACACATAGGGTTCTTACCAAAGGAGTGGTTGATGACTTCAAAAAGGGCAAAGTAGCTCGCCATAATACTGTCCATCCCAACCTTCATCACTAATGCCTACAGAGAGGGCGATACACAATCAGTTAAGTAAGAAAAACATTGTTTGAGAATTTCTATTGCCACATGAAAGTTTAACTTTTTACATTTTATAAAGTGTGTCTGTGTTATTTATTTTTTCTTTCCGTAAGATTGCATGTTCTACACCTACGGGATATCACGTATTTACCAGCAGATATGATTTGATTTTTCAATACCCAGTGTTATAAAGAATGGAATGCAAAGGCAAACTCAGATGTCCAAAACAAAGGGGCAATATCCTGGACAATATAAGTGTATGACAGCAACACCCCAGCCGATGTCACGTGATCCTACCTGGTACACCTGATCTGTGGTGCTGTTCTTGCGTACTCTGACAGAGATGGTGGTCTTGTCCGGCAGGGCTATCCGCAGCTCTACATCTGTCACTCCATTGTAGTTCTGCACAGCGAAGCAACACATAATCAGAACAGCTGTAGAGCTGGATTAACAAGGGTGTGTATGTATGCGTTTGGTCTGAATTACTGGTAAATGCATTATTTGCTTCAGAACTATAACAAATAAGCAAACAAGACAGAACTAAACCAGAACTACTATCTGTTTTCGTCCTGATCCTCCTGATGATGTTTCTTTAAGAGCTGGATTAATTCAGTATTAGTGCATTTGTCTCTGATGCTGTCATTCATTCAACACTAGAAAGGCATTGCAACTAACTGTTCAATTGTTTTGGGTCTCCCCTTTAAACTCCATGCTGGCAGAAAGCTACTTTTAAGGAATTAATAAACTTGACTACTGATGCTTGTTTATGGAAAATACACTACTTTGTACTGAAAGACTAAAAGGACCTGCTGTGTGCTTTTCCTCTTGCTCGTCTGTGTTGTCTTGCAGGTCCCTGGTAGGCGGAGCTTATCAGTGCATCTGGGAGCACCAGGCCTGTCTCCCAGGGGTATTTAAAACCCGTCTGCCCCTCCTCCTTGATCTCCATTTGTCCAGCACCATGTTTTTGTTTGCAACACCTCATACTTTAATGTTGTGTGGTTGTCGTTTGTTCATTAATAAATGTACACTTTTCTGTCTAAAAACATGTGTCTCCCGTTTCTGTCATGGCTCAAGAGCCGGGTCATGACAATGGATATATTCAAAACTTGTTTAATTCTCCAAAACCTCTTGAATATGCTCAAAATCAGATATAGAATATCAGATAAATACATCCCTAACTATACGACCGATTAGAAAAGCCAATATTATGGACTGATTTTGGAAAAGCACAGTTTAGTAAACAAGGAACTGTGGCGCTGTGCAAATCCCTTTGCTTACAAGACAAATGTACATCGAACATTTTTAAAGAGAATGAAAAATGACAATCTACAACTTTTCAAAGCTCAGAATCAACATTCACACAGAAATAGCTAAAGCCAAATCTATCACAGTCCATATTGGAACAATAATAAATAAGATGCATACCTCGTCTGATTCAGAGAGAAACTCCTGCATGATGTCACTCTCCCCGACCACCCGCACAGAGCAAACTAGAGACAAATACAGAAACCGATAGGAGAGGTCAAAGTGAATAAAATAAACATGCTTTGGTCAGATTTATAGTATTTCAATTAATGATGGAAAATGCATCACAGTCAGAACTTGACCGGTTTTCTATCCTAACAACATGAGTTCTGCATGTACACATTCAATTATTCCTTCTGTTCCTTAGTATGGCTATTATGGATTGTGATGGGTCTACATAGCTCGTCGTACTTGTACTTCAACCGTAGAAAATCAAGCTGTAATTCTTCCTAAACAACATGTTGATTGGTAAAAGAAAATATTTGTCTTTGCCCATGTTGAAAATCAGCACACAGTTGGGTTTAATGCGCCAGTGAGCTTCCATATCAGTTTACCTCGCTCAAGATATTCCTCCAGGCCTCTACGGCGAGCATCCAGCTGCTGTTCAGACAGGGAGAAGGGCCATTTACCGGGAAGCTTTGGGAAGTTGAAGTTAGAAAACTCCCTCTTTAGGTTCTGGTGCAGGATGGCAAACTCCCGGTAGCGCTTTGAGCACAGCTGTCTACCTGACATGTACACGTTGTAGACCTATGGCCATTGAGACAAAGACAGGACAAGTTGCTTCAATACCAATTTTTATATTATAGATTTGAGGGGAAGCCGCAAGAGGCTTTTAAAGAAAGAAAGGTTTCGTGTCAGATCTGTACTCACCACAAACCTCTCGGAGTGCTGCTCTACGTGTTTGTACGTGGGAATGGAAATGGGCACTGCCTGCTTGTCGCTGTAGTCATAGTTTGGTTGGATATCATCTCCTACTTCCAAACCATCAGCATCCTGAGCTGGAACAGACAGCACAGCCAGAACCAGCTCCTTCTCTCCTGCACGGATGAGGTCCACCACTTGCTTATGGGTGGCACCTTCCACGCTCACCCCATTACTGGAGGGAAAGTAAGAGCAAGAGAAAAGGTGGAGGGAGAAGGAAGGGAGAGACAGAAGGAAAGTTGGCAATATGTTTTTTCCACCGTTTTCCACCTGATTAAGTTTCGACACGGCAGATGATTCAACTCTCGACACCAAACAGATCAAGCATTCAGCACTGACAAGAGCGGGGCTCAACTGGACCTTTACCATGCTGCTTTGGCGTGAAATTAGTGCCGTGTGTAAAATGGAAATAATAATTAGGGGTGCGCTGATCCAACCAATTCCAATGCCTCAACTCGGAGCATATCTCAATAGCAAATATGGATACAATACTGGTGTTCTTGTTCCCCCAATTTGAAATCCAGCGAGTAACAATTTGTATGTGAAAGCAACATGAGGCCCCGAAGAGCGGTGGCAGTAAAGACTCAGTTGTTTGCCCGCTTTGACTGAAAATGTACAGCTAATAGTGTAAATGCTGAATTTCTATTGATTATTCATGTCACAATAACCAATCCACTCAGTATCACCACCGCATCACATTTATAAATATAATAATAATGCCACTTTCATCGCAGATCTGCACGACAAAATTATATAGTATTCTATTAGTGTTGCAAATATGCATTCTGCTCGTTTTACTAATCATGGTGTGTGGTAATGTGAGCGCCTTTTGTCCTCCATTGATAAACATAATGTTGGAGTGCCGAGTAACCAGGTCAGTTCTATGAGACACCCCCCTTCTTGGCTTCGCTGAGGCCAGATGGCACCAGCATCAGGTGTCTCTGCTAATCGTCCTAAGAGAAACAGCGGGGCAGACACAGGAGAGGATGGAGCATGCAAGAGTCCAACATTGGTCCGTCCATGTTTATCTGTATAGTATCGTGGATCAAACTGGGAGAAATTCTCACGGATAAATAGAGCATGGTTGAAAATAGTAAACAATGGAATGAATGGGAATAGAAATTGACATGACGACATTCCTCAGAGTTGTTCAACTGGACAGCAAACGGGTAGGAGGTGACCAAAAAGATGAAGATAAAAGGAGAAGTTTTGGTCTCAACACTAATCTGATCCCATCATCCTCTTATTAGATAAAACAGCAGCAAAGCAATGACTGCCAGAAAGGTGTCACAATAGCTGGTCAGCAACCAAGGGGGCTGGAAGAATGTGAATTAGGCCAAGTGAATGTGTAGTTAATGTGTTTCTGAATATTTTTATATTTTTTCATTATCAAAGTTTTAATTATGATAATGAATAACCAAAACTTGTATTAAGGTCACACCTTAATAAACCCCCATGATAATATTTTCTGCTTTACAAAAGGGTGACTATGACAAATCTGATTCTAGGCAAACTACACACAGGCAGTGTAGTAAAGTATATTTTAGTGAAGAAATAGCAAACGTTAGCCGTTTATCACCAGTGAAGGAGCATTGTTCCCCTTCCTTGTTCATAAAAGTAAAAGATGCTGACACTGGACATACCTAACCAGAAGATTATTCTGAGTTTTTAACAAGCATCAGGCTGGTTAATAAGTCACCCGATAAGTACTGGTATTGTCACATGATTAGAGAGAGATTTAGCACTTAACATGCAGAAAACATAGGTTGGGTAAAACTTGTTTTGATGTCTCAGCAAGTCAATGTAGATTAGTGTTCCTTGTTTTCTGTTTCTCTTCTCCCTTTGTCTAAATGTAACCTATGGCCCAGTCACTGCTCATATCCATAATGTTAAAGTGTATATGACATGCACACACATGGACTCCTAAAATGCATATACCTGTCATAATTTTACAGAATTAATTACTATTAACATTTCGTTCATTTTACACATGCCAGCATTTACCCTTCATTAGGGCCGAGGCTTACAGCCATGTAGGGGGAAATCATTAATAGCTTGGTTTAATCCCAGAGACTGACTTATTCAGAATCCATTTGTCTGCAAATATGAGCTAAATAATTATTCTGTGAGAACATAATTTCCCTTTTGTATTGTCAGTATAAGCTCTTATAGGTCTCACTTAAATGTTGTATGTTAAAAGTTACAAGGCCAGGAGAGACGTTTAACATTTAGGTTATTTTCATGAAACTCCACTTCGGAGGAAAAAAATAGCCTGTCAGTTCACTTGCATTTTTAAGTCATGTACATGAAAGCCAAACAATCACGTGCACTTATTGTGACAAAAGGACAAAACAAAAAAGACAAAAACTGTCCCATGTTAAAATGATGCTAGTTGTGAAGGACAGTCTTACACACGGTTTCTCTGCGGGACAAGATGCGTGGACACTCACACCACCTGTGTTCGGGCAACGTCAAAACACACGTCCCTACTAACATGCACATGACAATACACCGTCAGCGAGACTGTCATGTAAGGTCCGTCTGCACAGCCACTCTGGAGCAGTCCCTCACCAAGACGCGAGCTACCTGCTCGCTCGCTAGCTCGAGCTAATCAACATGCACAGCCTGCTGTCCAACTTATGTAAGACGGCTAGCTTCCGAGACAACTCTCCAGCGTTAGCTTGGCGTGGCTACGTTAACCCACGAACTGGACACATAGCTGGTTAGTTAGCTGTGTGGACGGCTTACGTTACTGTTGGTGTCATAACACAGACAGGTGACGTAGCGGGTATACCTTGACGATAGCTTAACACATGGTGGGAATTTGATCAACACGGGCTAAACTAGGTAGCTAGCCGTGCGTGCTAAGTACCTGGCCATATTGAACAGAGAGAGGCTGACTTACACTTCCAGGATCCTGTCACCCTTTGCTATCCCGGCTCGGTCCGCCGCTCCCCCGGGAAGCACGGCGCTGACATGCTGAAGAGGAGCGTACAGCTCCCCGTTGATGCTCCGGAGCTGCCCTCCTTCGCTGACTTGACCGCGAACGTTGAACCCGTAGCCGGACTCCGACTTGACTACCCTCACCATCCGCGGACCTGACGTAACCGTCACGGTCGCTATGTTCTGGCCCGCAGACGAACCGACAGCCGGACCGTTACGGGATGCCGAAGGGGGAGCCGACTGAGTCTCATCGTCTTCTACATCCGCCATCTTATCCATAGGCCCGAGCCCCCCTTCCGATCGGTGTCTTATCGTAAATTCAAAACAACACTCGAGCTCTGTCCCTCAGTCGGCGCTGGCACCACGGACCGTTGTTGATAACCCGCCCCTCACAGCGTCACGAGACGCGGCCTCTCAACGTGACTGGCCGGAGGCGTCACCCAAAGTCTGCTCTGTTTGCTTCTTTTTTTCTAGAAGTAACCTTCTGTTTTGAACGTTCATTTTTCGATTGAACTCTCAGTGAGATTATATAAATATAGGTAAACCTATATATATATATATATATATATATATATATATATATATATATATATATATATATATATATATATATATATATTATCTATTTGTTTTCTTTTTAATCTCTCTCTCCCTCGTTCTCATTTTTTTATTTCTCACTCCCTGACCTGCTGCCTTGTGACACAGTTCAAAAACTGCTGCCAAACACTATTATGTTGCTTTTTATCACATTGCGTAATCCATGTGATTGGGAGAGACAATCATGTGCTATAGAGGTGCTGATTACTAATTTTAAAACCAAGAGGGAGAAGCAATCTGTGAGGTCACCGGTTGCAGTATTTGTTGCAGACAGGTTGTCAGTCCTCAAGCCACACGACTAGTCAATATTATCAAAATGCATGGCATTAAATAATATTGGTGTTAAGGCTTCTTAGTGCTTCAGTGACACACATCACTGTTTAAATCACTCTCCTGGTTAAAATAAATGTTTAAATAAAGAAATCACTAATAATGATCCTGGACAAAAACAAAACATTGATGTTGATTAAAGAAGCTGCAAGGACCAAAGTGTACAGTAAAAGCAACTATAATTAAAATCAACAGAGGACCTTTAAAAAAAAAGTAAAAGAACCAATACTACCATTGAAAACACTTGTTTTGAAGCTCTTATTCATGTTGCTAGAAAACTAGAGACTAAAAAAAGTACTGATGTTCTACAAATACAATTATTCATTTGTTCATAATGTTAACGCATTCCTGCATTCATTTAATTCATGTAATAATCTATATTCATCCTATTCATCCGTTCATACGCTCACTGTATCCTCTCATCAAGGCAGCCCATTCTGACATGCACGAGAGGCAGGGTAAACAGGTCAGGTCGCCAGCCTCTCACAGGGCTAACACATACAGACAGCTGCATTCACAGTCACACCTCCAGTATAAAGGCAATTTAAGATGTACAGTTAATCTGACCTGCATGTCTTTGGCTGTGTGCAGTGGAACAGGAAAACATGCGGCCCTCCATATAGAAAAGCCTGATGCCTGCAGGTCAGATTTGAAACCTGTGACGGAAAGGCGTCAACCATTGAGCCATCATATTTGATTTATTTGTATTACTTATTGCCAGCTCTGCACATTTAACCTCATTTTAGAAAACAAAGCAAAATGTAGTGGAGTCTATACCCAAACAAAATATTCTGGTAAAGTTACAATAGCATATCATATAGAAAGAATATGTAACTTGAACATCACTCAAGCTACAATTAGAGAATACATGCTAAAATGTAACACAATCGTTGCACAAGCAGAGAATATGATAAAGAAATGATAATGTCAGCTAAAGTTTTCCAATTAATAATTGATAATAAATAATCATTAACCAAGTAAGGCCCTAACAGAAAACAGGAATAGAATTGTTCTCTTATGACTTAACACTTCCCCTGAAGGTGGAGGATTGGGTTATTTCTTCTTTAAATAGAGGGCTTTGTTAAATGTGCTCTAGCTCTACGATAAGCAATATCAATGACATCCTTTCTTTCATAACCTGCAGTTATAATTCTCTTTTCCTGAAGTTAATCCAGCTGTAAGAATGTAAGGCATAAAAGCTTTGTGTCAACATCACTGAACCACTTCAAGTATTTTGGGCAAGGACTTAGACTTAGAAAGTCATGAAAGTCAGCTTTATTTGTCAATTTCTTCTACACACACATATATATTAAGTAAACTATCTTAAATTAACTAAATTAATATTGTCAAAAATATTGTTCGACCGGACCACACAGTAACCGACAAAGTGCAGAAGTGTTTCTAAGAAAGAAGTTTATTTCCTTGTGCGTAACAGTATAATGTGTCGTGCCTTCATGGTAATGTAGTTAAGAGCAGTAAATATGTATTCCTTATCAGAACGGCTGTCATGGGATCTCGTTCACAGGAAGGTGGCTCTCTATGCCGGCCCCAAGGTGGTGCTTGGATCCCTATTTTTGGCAGAAGTGTTCGTGGCACATCATGGTGAGGCAGGTGACCAGGGAGGTGAACTCCTTGAAGTCCACACTGTTGTCCTGGTTTGTGTCCAGGCCCTTGAAGATGCGGTCCACCGCCGCCTTGTCATTGGCCTTCTGCAGTGGAGAAAAATGTGGAAAATTGTCACTAGGCACGTTCTATAGGCTGTGAAGATTTACACGTTCTACCAAGAGCATTTACCAATCTCCATACAATGCACCATGATGGACAGTAGAGAGGTCAGAGGTCACTCACCCCCAGCAGCTCCCCAAATTCATTCTGAAGCAGCTCTTTCAGCTCTCCCTTAGTCAGTGTGTACTTGTCGCCCTCCTTGCCGGCGTATTTGTTGAAGGAGCCAATGAGGAGGGCCATAGCCTGCTGGATGTCAGACATGATGATTGCTGGTTTACAGGGGGAAAAAGAATAACGAGTTAATTGTGATGCATGGCATTTTTCCTCATGTCCCTGTATTGGTATGGTTGCATGCAGTTTGGATTGGTCTATATTTTCACTAAATATCTTCAGGGGACTCACTGAAGAAGTTGCTTAAGCATGGTGCTCTCATGTAATGCTGCTGTGACTCCATCTAGAGGCAAAAATCTAGGTCTGGTAACTTTCTCTGACGCACACCCTCACGGATCATGTGGCATTGTGGGCAAATATGGAACGTTGACCACATTCACATCCACAACATGAGGGAATGGTTTGGCGGGAAGGAAAAGTGAAAACATCTGAGCTCATGGCTCTGATATTCAAGTCTGCTTCACTATGGGGCCAGTGTCGGCAATTGTTTCTTTGCTTTTTACTCTAATTTACAAATTCTACTAAATTATGAATATACTATAGTTGTTTAGACAAAAAATATACTTAAAAGAATGCTAACAAATGTTATTGATGAGGATGTTTTGAGCAACAAGCAGTGGCTGGCATCATAGTCTCTGCCAGTGTCTTTCTCTGAGCTCTCCGTGGAGTTGGATAAAAATAAACCCTCGGCTTCCACCGGGGCCCAGCCTCTCTTATTCCCCCTGTCAACCTGTAACGCACACAGGGCATTGCCATGGCAGCAGCTACATCTCAGTCGAACGTAAAAAAGGCAGGCCAAGACTGGATTCTTTTCCATTGACTCCATGAACCCAAGAGAGTTGGTTCTGGCTGCATCCTGACTCACGTGGTGCGGCTCCCTCTCTGGGGTGCAGCTGAGGAGACTGTGGCGCCAGAGGGCTTGTAAACAGATGGCAATCGTGCAAGCTAAACGGATGCCGTACTTCTGTTTGTTTTTCCATTTAGAGCCAATTAAAAAGCTTGATGCTAACTTCTGAATGAACAATGCATCAGTCAAACCACATTACAGGTTAAAGTTAACCAAATAACATGGCGTCAGAGCTAAATGAGCAGCATTTGTTGCCACGTTTAGTTTCACAGAAAATGAAGGAAAGCCCAAAAATCCAAAATGCACACAGGGCTGTTAACTCTGTAACTTTGATATTGTATTCAACACTAATACAAACTGCGCTTAAATGTGTTGCGTTCAAAAGAATCTCCTCTCAGAAAAAGTTTTGGTGCATTTCTTTAAGTCAGTAAATGAAACCAAACAACAAACAAAACAATATTGTTTTGATTTTCTACTCACCAGAGCTGATTTGTGGAGGTTCAAGGAGACCGCGGAGTAAAAGTCAGAGGAGCTGTAGCGATGGAAAAGGATGCAAAGGATGCTTTATAGACAACCACACCCTTTCCCCCCTCCCTCCCTGTGTTTAATCTCCAGCCACTCCCACGTCTCCCCTCGTGGCCTGCTGGCATTTCATCAGTTCCCAAGTTATTCTTTGAGAAACAGTGGATTTATTATTGCTGCTTAGTAAACAGCACTTCCAAACAGCTGATATTCATGCTGGTTGTTTGGGCGTCTGCTCTGAGCCGTTACACACTTTATGTAATATGTAGTCAGATAAATATAGTGCATGCTTGCATCCAGAAGGGATTTTTAAAATGCTTAATGTTAGCATCAAAAACTCTAATGTTATGAACACAAGATTGCCTTTTAACTTGTAATTATTGCTTTTAAGACTGTAGACAGTTTTAAAAGCAATAATATGCAGAGGAAGTGTAGCAGTGAGCTGCATCATCTTTTTCCAAAGCAAAAAGTGGATGTTTTGTACTACCTCATTGTTACAGCTACAGTGCAATTTAAGCCAGTTTAGTCATGTGAGAGAATTATAAAGAGCAGTTTGGTTTACTCTCCTTCGCGAATCGCCACCTTAACGCGGTGAAGGAGTTTGAGTGGCTCAATGATCCTGGGAGCTATGTTGTCCGGGGCATCTGCCCCTGGTAGGGTCTCCCAAGGCAAACAGGTCTCGGGGGAGAGCCCAGACTAAGAGCGGTTCAAAAAACCCTGATGATAAGCAGCCCTAGGACTGAAGTTACCTCGCCCGGACCAGGGAAACCGGGGCACCCTCCCGGAGCCAGACCCGGGAGGCGAGCTCGTCGGCGAGCGTCTGGTGGCCGGGCTTTCGCCCATGGGGCCCGGTCGGGCTCAGCCCGAAGAAACACCATGGTGCAGCCACCCTGTGGACCCACCACCCGCAGGGACAGACATCGGAGTCGGGTGCTATGTAGACCGGGCGGCGGGCCGGGCAGGGGGCCTGGGCGAGCTGATCGCCGGCGACATAGACTAGCTCTAGGGACGTGGAACGTCACCTCGCTAGCGGGGAAGGAGCCGGAGCTGGTGAGGGAGGTGGAGCGATACCAGCTAGATATAGTTGGGCTCACCTCCACGCACAGCGCTGGCTCTGGAACCAAACTCCTGGAGAAGGGTTGGACTTTGTTCTTTTCTGGAGTCGCCCAGGGTGAGAGGCGCCGGGCGGGAGTGGGGATACTCACGAGTCCCCGGCTGAGCGCCGCCATGTTGGAGTTTTCCCCGGAGAACGAGAGGGTCGCCTCCCTGCGCCTACAAGTTGCGGGGAGTAAGGCTCTGACTGTTGTTTGTGCTTATGCACCAAACAGCATTTCGGAGTATCCAGCCTTCTTGGAGTTGGTGGGAGGGGTCCTGGAAAGGGCGCCGCCTGCCGACTCCATAGTTCTCCTGGGAGACTTCAACGCTCACGTGGGCGACGACAGAGAAACCTGGCGGGGAGTGATTGGGAGGAACGGCTTGCCTGATCTGAACCCGAGCGGTGTTTCGTTGTTGGACTTCTGTGCTAGCCACAGTTTGTCCATAACAAACACCATGTTTGAACATAAGGTGGCTCATAAGTGTACCTGGTACCAGAACACCTTAGGCCGGAGATCAATGATCGACTTCGTAATCGTATCATCTGATCTGCGGCCGTATGTTTTGGACACTCGGGTGAAGAGAGGAGCAGAGCTGTCAACTGATCACCACCTGGTGGTGAGTTGGATCAGATGGCGGGGGAGTCGGCCAGAAAGACCTGGCAAGCCCAAACGTGTAGTGAGGGTGAACTGGGAACGTCTGGCGGAGGATCCTGTCCGGGAGGTCTTCAACTCCCACCTCCGGAAGGACTTCTCACACATCCCGAGGGAGGTTGGGGACATGGAATCCGAGTGGATCATGTTCAAAGCCTCTATTGTGGACGCGGCCGCTAGGAGCTGTGGTCGGAAGGTCATCGGTGCCTGTCGTGGCGGCAACCAGAGAACCCGGTGGTGGACACCGGGGGTGAGGGAAGCCGTCAAGCTGAAGAAGGAGGCCTTTCGGGCTTGGTTGGCCCAGGGGTCTCCTGAAGCAGCTGACAGGTACAGGCAGGCCAGAAGGACTGCAGCTGCGGTGGTCACGGATGCTAAAACTCGGGCATGGGAGGAGTTCGGGGAGGCCATGGAGAAGGACTTTCGGTTGGCCTCAAGGAGGTTCTGGCAAACCATCCGACGACTCAGGAAGGGAAAGCAGGGCCTTCCTCAGGCTGTTATCAGCGGGGGAGGGGGGCTGCTGACCCAGACAGAGAATATCGTCGGGCGGTGGAAGGAGCACTTTGAGGAACTCCTAAACCCGGTCAACATGTCCCCTGAACAGGGGGCAGTGCCTGAAGACTTGGGGTTGGATGAACCCATATCCCTGGCAGAGGCCACTAAGGTAGTCAAAAAGCTCCTTGGTGGCAAGGCGCCGGGGGTGGATGAAATCCGCCCTGAGATGCTGAAGGCGTTGGACTTTGTTGGGCTGTCTTGGCTGACACGCCTCTTCAATGTCGCATGGGGGTCGGGCACAGTGCCCATGGACTGGCAGACCGGGGTGGTGGTTCCCATCTTCAAGAAGGGGGACCGGAGAGTGTGCTCGAATTATCGGGGTATCACACTACTCAGCCTCCCGGGAAAAGCTTATGCCAGGGTGCTGGAACGGAGGCTCCGACCGTTTGTCGAACCTCGGATTCAAGAAGAACAGTGCAGGTTTCGTCCTGGTCGTGGAACAGTGGACCAGCTCTTTACCCTTGCAAGGATACTGGAGGGGTCCTGGGAGTTTGCCCAACCAGTCTACATGTGCTTTGTGGACTTGGAGAAGGCTTTCGACCGGGTCCCTCGGGGCTTTTTGTGGGGGGTGCTGCGGGAGTATGGTGTGCCGGACCCGTTGCAACGGGCCATCCGGTCTCTGTACGCCTGCAGTAGGAGCTGTGTTCGTATCCTCGGCAGTAAGTCAGATACGTTCCCGGTGGGTGTTGGCCTCCGCCAGGGCTGCCCTTTATCACCGGTCCTGTTCGTGACTTTCATGGACAGGATATCTAGGCGCAGCCGTGGGGCGGAGAATGTCAGGTTCGGGGATCTCAGGATAGCCTCTCTGCTGTTTGCAGATGATGTGGTCCTGTTTGCCTCCTCGGACCATGACCTCCAGCATTCACTGGGGCGTTTTGCAGCCGAGTGTGAAGCGGCGGGGATGAGAGTCAGCACCACGAAGTCTGAGGCCATGGTGCTCTGCCGGAAACCGGTGGATTGCTCCCTCCGGGTGGGGACAGAGTGCCTACCACAAGCGAAGGAGTTCAAGTATCTCGGGGTCTTGTTCACGAGTGAGGGTAAAATGGAGCGGGAGATCGACAGGCGTATCGGTGCGGCTGCAGCAGTAAAACAGGCGTTGCACCGGGCCGTCTTGGTGAAGAAGGAGCTGAGCCGAAAGGCAAAGCTCTCAATTTACTGGTCGGTCTACGTCCCAACCCTCACCTATGGTCACGAGCTTTGGATCGTGTCCGAAAGAACGAGGTCGCGGATACAAGCGGCCGAAATGAGTTTCCTCCGTAGAGTGGCCGGGCTCAGCCTTAGAGATAGGGTAAGGAGCTCGGACGTCAGGAGGGAGCTTGAAGTCGAGCCGCTACTCCTTCGTGTCGAAAGGAGTCAGCTGAGGTGGTTCGGGCATCTAATTAGGATGCCTCCAGGACGCCTCCCTTTAGAGGTTTTCCAGGCACGTCCAACTGGTAGGAGGCCCCGGGGAAGACCCAGGACACGCTGGAGGGATTATATCTCCCAGCTGGCCTGGGAACGCCTCGGGATCCCCCAGAATGAGCTGGTAGATGTTGCGGGTGAGAGAGAAGTCTGGGTCAGCCTGCTTGACCTGCTGCCTCCGCGACCCGACCCCGGATAAGCGGTGGAAAATGGATGGATGGATGGAGTTTGGTTTACTGTTAGTTTGCTTTTTTCAAGATAAAAACTACTCTTCACAGAATATTAACTGCTATTAAATTAATTTCAATGAAACATTCATCCATCCATCATTTGCATTTCTCTTGTTTATTGAAGATGTTTTGTAAGCTGATGAATGGAAGGATGCAGTGGTTAATCACTACTTGTATTGATGTGGTCACATAAAGCGGCTCTATTTAGAGGTCACGTTTGTTAACCCTTTATAGAAAATCTGCAACTCTTGATGGAGCTGTTTTGAAATGTTCTAAGTAATTCTTTTTCTCCCCAAAGAAGAAACAATAATCATAAAAATGTTTGCACATGCATTTTCACTCATAATTCCACTTCCTCCGCTTTGTTTGAGTTTACAAGTTTGTAATACTGTGAATGGCTCTGTACAAACCATCCCAAACACATTTTTATTGTTTTTCTGACTTTTCTAAAGACAAAGACCAAATGTGACGAGACTTTTGCTGCAATGCCCTCCTAAAAAATCTTAAAAATCAACCAAAGCAATGAACACTTATGTACATTTAAAGTTAAATGTTTTTTTTCTCTATCCAATCATGTCTCAGAAAATACTTTAATTGTATACTGTACTGACTCATTTCTTGGGTTTTTGTGTATATAATTGACATCTTTCCTATTTCCATTTAATTGTTGGAGATGCACATGATTCCAAAAAGAACACATTTGGGCACAGTGACTCATTGTTTTGGTCCTGAGTGGGTCCTCCCTTCCTTCCCATTTTGTGGTGGAGGCTGTGACTCACAGTCATGTCCCTGAAGCTCATGAGTCACGCTGCAGAGACCTGAAATCAGAGACATATATGAATTAGCTCGATGTGTGTGGTCCGTTGCACGACATTGAGTGAGAGATATCAAAGATCTTTTCCTGTCTCTCCTCTCTGGTCAGAGTGCAATTGTTTTGCTCTCTAATTAACAACTTCAATCAAAATCCAGTAAAGTTCTGATCATAGGTTGGAAGTCAAGTCACCAACATTCATGCGCTCTGCGACTGACTTTAAGATTTTCACATTGCGCTGTGCTTTTTCTCTGTGTGGAAAACTGCAGTCAAACTTTTTTCCTCCCTTATTCCATCCTTCCCATCTTACTCACTCAGATGGACCAAACAGGGAGGGCCTGCATGCGGGGAAAACACATTTTTGTAATACATCTAGCTCTGATTCATATGAAACTATTTGCATGTATCAAAGGCTCATAGCCAACATTATGATTACAGTTACTCTGATGCCATCTAGTGGTCAAGCAGAAGTACACTGAAGCTTTATTGGCCGTGTGTGTGTACACATACATGGAATTTGACTCTGGTTACACGTTGCTCTCCTTGTACATATATGCACAAATGCAATAAACAAGATAAATAAAAAAAAGACATTAAAGACAACAGAGTAGAACACATACACTAAGCATCAACATTAACATTTAGGGTTCACTTACTGTATGAGTCTCTTGATTCATACTACCACCGAAAGCACTTTTCAATTCAACGTCCAGACAGAATTTGAGAAATACTGCAGTCATGTTGAGGGCCTACAATACACCCTCAGAAGACTTTGACCAGAAACCACAAAAAAGGTTGCTAATTATTTTAATAGGCAGCGTTTTAAGGGTTTATTAAAGACACAAGGAGAAACAGTTAGGGAATGATATGGAACAAAGTGTTGGCTCACATCTAAGTGGCAGCAAAGAGCAGAAAAACAGACATGAGGTACTTTTGGCACTTTTATATAATCCGAGAACACAATAGTTTGAAGTAATTTCCCCCGGCAGCAGATACAAACCGGATGTTGGAAAGGTTTGTTAGGTTCAGAACATTTCTGTTTTTGTTTGACAAACTGAATTGTCCACATGAGGGCTGTTCTTCCTCTGTGTGTGTGTGTGTGTGTGTGTGTGTGTGTGTGTGTGTGTGTGTGTGTGTGTGCGCGTGCATGTGTGTGTCCAAGGAAGGAGTGGTGTGGTTTCGCTAAAGCTTTCTTATCTCTGGAAGCAAACCAATACTTCACTGTGTGTCAGTTGAGAAATGTTAAATCTGTGAGAGAAAGCAGGGTTCATCCCACATATTATTAAAGGTAATTAGTAAGTTTACTATTAAACAAGTTTGGGCTTGTTCATTGACCTCATAGATCTTGGGTTGCTTCATCCTCGGAGAGAGTTATTCATCCTCACAAATAATGACGGTATTGTTTCAGGCCACATGATGAACGTACAGCATGCACCGTATCGATGGATGCAGGGCACCTCTGGCTTAACGACACAAAAAGGAAAACAGACAACACACATCGGGAAATCCCGGCTGTAAACTCAGCTCTGGGTCACTTGGGCGTGGTGCTTGTGTAAACTGAGGGGCGAACACACACACACACACACACACACACACACACACACACACACACACACACACACACACACACACACACACACACACACACAGACACACAGACACACAAACACACACAGAGACACGCTTTGTAACCTAGCAACTTGAGTGTTTCCCCTGTACCCATGCACTCTGGTAGGCCACAGAGCAAGGCTTGGTCTTAAGGAGGTGTGTGCAGGGCAAAGCAAACTATTTGGCCCTGGGTTTTGCCTTTCAGGCAAGCCTTCCTCAGGCAGTAAAGGTTCTGGGACGTCACTGGGATTGGCAGACCCTGACCTCAACGGTTGCGCCCTTAATTACAAGACTCATCTCTTAATCAGTTATGACTAAAACATCTTATTGGAGGAGCTTGTCAGTGCCAGAACAAAGCCTTAGAAAAAGTGCTGAATGAGAAAGAGAGAGAGAGAGAGAGAGAGAGAGAGAGAGAGAGAGAAGTCTTTCTTCAGTTCAGGGAGAGTGAGGAGGAGGGGTTATCCTAGTCATCTCTCTATTATCCACGTTTCAGTAGACATGAAACAACATGAAAATATTTGGTGGAAACAGTGGTGTATTGAGCGCTGTGCCATGTGACTCAGCCCTCCACATTTCTACACGGTGCCCAAGATTGTCCATAATCTAATCTAATCAAGTAGAATGCAACAAACTTTATTCCAAACTTTATTCAGTTAAAAAGCTCCTAATCACCTTGTTCATCTGCTCATGAATCATAATTCAGAGAGCTGCAACAATCAGCTTTACAGAGAGGTGCGTTCACGCCCGGAACATTCTGCAGATTCCTCAGAGCAGCGATAAGCAGGGACCGTGTCGAGCAGGGAGGAGCTCGTCTGCACTTTCACACACAGGGAAGCATGAACTACAGGTGGGAATTACATCATCACACCTAGTGTTTATGCTACAGTTGCCAAGGGAGTCAGCCCACTCGTGATCTCTGGAATGAGCTTCTCCGGGGTGTGAATCGAGTAGAAGACACCGCATGGGGAAGAGCAAGAATGAAGAGCTTTGTGTGCATTTTTGTGTGTATAAACAAGTAGAAAACACTCAAAACTAAAAGAGACAGAGGTGCTTTTATGTTTAAATGAGAAATAAATGTAAGAGCCTGAACATATATGTAACTTGCACATACAATAACCAGCAGAAACAACAGGTTTGGAATTTTTCAGTGTATTTAATGAACAAAACTATCTTTACAAAACTTGAAATGCTTGTTGGTTTCTTTCTTTTCTCCAGCTGTTTACTTCTTCCCCATCTTCATTTTATTCTGATAGCAATGCTCACAGGCAATGGAAAGTCCAACAACCAGGGAAACAAACTCCTCAAAGTCAACGTGGCCGTCACCGTTGCTGTCCAGATCCTTCATGATCTTGTCCACAGCAGCAGGGTCCTTCTGGGACTGGGGTTAAAAAGAAGTGTTGTGTGGTGAGCGTCAACGAGAAAACTCTGGGTTCTACCGTATTGTGTGAGGAATTCTGGAACAATCAACATGTGTAAGTCCTGGACCGCTGTGTTTAACACGCTGGTCTCTTCTCACCTGGAGGAAGGTAGACAGCTCGTTCTCCATCAACTCTCTGAGCTGTCGCCGGGTGAGAGCGTAGCGCTCTTTGCCGACGTTAGTGGCGTAGCGGTGGAAGACCTTGATGAGGGACTCCATGGCTGTCTCCAGTTCTGAAGGCATGGCTGCTGAGGTGTGTTTGAACTGGGAAAAACAAAGAAGAAAGAACTAATTGATCATCGTCAATAAAAGCATAGAGTTTATTGGAGACAATTTTGGATAAACTTTCATGCAAAAAATGGAAAAGAGGTTGTTTGTTTTGTTTATAATTGATGATAATGATGAGCTTATCTAAGATCAAAAGCCAGGGAGCTGATCCCCCTCAGTGTAAAGGGTCTCTTTTTTACAATCTGCCACCTCCTCTACGAGACTGAGCTTCATCGGAGGATCCTGCAGAGAAAATATTCCATGTCTTGCACTGAAAATGATTTGTAAATTCTGTAAAAATACTGAAGGGTCAAACTCTGTTGTGCAAAAGTGGAAAGTTCCATTGCTTTTTAATGCACGTCATGTGGCTCAATGATGGGGGTAGCAACTCCATTCTGTTCATTCCAAACGCCCTTCCACACACTGTGTAATGCTCACGAGGGTGTGAGGTCTGTTATTACGTCGTTAGAATAACAAGAAAAGAAGAAATCACAAAACTCAAGAGTCTGTTATGTCTCCAACTGTTGCTGTTTGAGAACAACAGTACAAAAGGAGAAGTGGGAGGGAAAAGTTGAGCTGAGGTTTTTTTTTTAGTTCGAGGGAATGGAAAACTTTAGCTGAATGAGGGAAAAATGTGCGGATGCACAAAATGGTGGTTGTGCAGCACATGAGAGGAGACACCAGCCACAGAGGGCATGCCCACCGCCCAACCACACCCTCAGAGTCTGTAGATATATGGACCCAACTGGGTGGACTATACAATAAAGAGAGGATCAGTGGAGCCAAGTGTGACAAACTGGAGAGAAATAAGAGTTTTTATGGATATTAGCTAATGTATAAATCTTCTAGAATCATAAGAAAAAAGTGTGAGACCTGAACTTAAAAAAAAGAAACACAAAAAACATGCAGAACAATCACACATAAAAGTGTTCATTGTTCATTTTCAATAAAACATAAAAAATACGGATACAAAAAGTCGAAGAATTATGCACATAAACTGTATTAAGAATACACCGACATACTTCCCTTCAGAAAAACTTTGATTGGCAGATTAAAAAAAGTAATGAATCCAATACTCATGGATCCTGCAGGAGTTACAGGGCTCAAACCCTCACGGAGCCGTTACACCGACCCGTTACGGGCCGCAGTTCTTACCGTGCAGGCGGGACGTCGTCGGCAGAGGAGGAGTGGAAATGTTCAGAGCTCGGGATAAAGAGCACCAGAGATTTTATAGTGAGACGCCGCCCTGACTGCTGAGCAGTGAGTCAACCTGCGGTGTGCACGGTGGACCCTGACCGTGCGCGAGGCTGTGCACGCGGTGGTGGGCGGGACGCCGTAATAATACACTATAGAGGCTTGGGAGATGTTGGACTAATTTACATTTCCTCTTCAAAAACACTATTAGACGATATATATATATATATATATATATATATATATATATATATATATATATAAACTAGACTGAAGCCTGATGTATCTGATGTGGAGGAGAAAGAACCATGACAACATGATTACTCATAGATTAATCATCACTTGTGTTATTGTGCTAGAAGTCAGTTTCCATCACCTTTGACACTGGTATGCTGCAATACCAACACTCCCAGTTATCTGTTCTGTCGACTGGTGCTGAATTACACCATTGTAGAAAACAGCAACGAGGCAGAGAGAGTAATAGATATAGACTTATAGCAATAGATTACTGATGTAATCAGCAGCTTTTTAACCACAAAGTCTCTCGACAATACGTGACACACTTTACGCAGTGTGTAAAGGTGCATGAGTCCACAGTGTTGTCTTGTGGTACCGCTTAGCACTGCTGTCTCTCATAGAGTTAGCTAACTAAACAAATAAATGCAAAATAATTTAAGATAGACTGAACGTTGATGTTCTGCACGTTTTGATTTCATCATTGTTTTGCTACACTTTTCTTTTATTATTGCATGCTCCTCTTTATTTGATCCATAAAGCCAGCGGAATTAACTTGTATACACAATTTTGAGGTACTTTTCCTTTCATTGAGTATTTACATTTCGACTTACTTTGTACTCTTGACTTGATTTAATATATTGTATGTGTTATTACCATAGTTACTTTCCACATTCAGACTGATGCTGCAAAACGTAATCAACAAATACATAATAATATTATCATGTCAATTAGACTTTGTAGATTTACAGTGGTAAATTCACAAGCTACCGCAATATTAAAGGGATGTACAGATTAATGCATCAAGAATCGTAATCCAATTATATTATTCACTTTGTTGTCAAATGTACTATTCTGCTAAATTAGATATTATACTTTGTGTTACTTTAAGTATATTTTGATGCCAATACTTAACTTAAGTAAAACATGTAAATGCATGGCTCATACTTTTAACAGTATAACGGTATTCTTATCTCTGCAGTCTTATCAATACTTTTACTGAAGCAAAAGATTCAAGTACTTCTTGGACCGCTCTGTGAAGCTCTTTGGGATGTTTGCTAAGTACGCCCTCTGGTGGTCGTAATCGAGTATTACAATTTGAAATAGCAAAACCAGGGGGGTTTTTATGCGTTAAATAAGCATTCACATTTTTAAATATGAACCGATTATCATTCATGGGCCCTGTCAGTATTATGTTTTATATAAATTAATCTTGGATTAGTGATGCATTAATGTGCAAGCATCATTTCAATGTTTTAGGTGCTCTAAATGAAGCTAATTTGAACTATTTCTTACAATTATGATTCAGCATTATATTGATGTAAACTAATTGGTTGATTGTGTAAAATATTAATCTAAAAAGTGAATAAATATGTCATATAACAGATAACCAATGCAGTGGTACAAGTTTACATTTCTACTGCAGTTAATTGAGGAAATGCCTGAATAGAGCGCTATGCTCCCACCTTGTGGATCTATTTGGTAATGCGCCTGAGGGCATGCATATTGTCTAGTTGCTACAACATCATGGTTAATGGATGCAATTATGTGTTTACATGACAAATAATGTATGTGTATCAATATTGAAAACACAAATACACAAGCTGCTGATGTTTTTTCTCTGCAATGCAAACTCCAGCGGTAGAATGTATCTCAGTACTTTTACTCAAATCTGAGAACAATTTGGTGATAATCTATTTTATCTAAGTATTTCTTTTTGATGCTACCCTTATACAGCAACTCCAGCGGTATATAAAGCAGTTAGAATGAGCCAACCTCACAGCTACAACACTAAAATGTTGCGTAAATGAGTGTGATACATGTTGGGTACTTCTACTTTTGATGCTTTGAGTTAATTTTGCTCATAATATGTCTGTGTTTTTACTTGAGTACAATTTTGAAAGCAGGACTTTTACTTGTAAACAATGTTGATATATTTATGGTATTTACTGAAGTGAAGTCTCGGTATACTTCTTCCACCAATGATAAACTCAGGCTGCTGTCAGGAGTGTTGATCAATTATTCCATTTGGTTGTACAATATATTCTGTTTGTCACGGCCAATTACATCCAACTTAACTGCATTAGCAAACTAGAACACATGTGTTTCTTTGTAGCCATAGTGTCCATTGGGCTAAACCACCAGACTGACAGCTTCCCAAATGTTTCCCCTCTGTGCACACAATGCTTCCTTCTTTGAGTCGCTAGTCTGGTTCTGATATTGCAGGAGATATAATTTATTACAGAACTAATGCAATGGTCCCACACAAATGGATTTCGTAGTATCTGTCTGGTACGGCTTGATTGAATCGATCCTTTCCTGAATTTGTATACACCAAATGACAGCTTGTGATGAGCTGTGATGTCTGTTGTGCATCAAACCATGAAAAATAAAGAACACACAGTATTAAGTGACTGATAAGAAGCTCTTTTTGGATGTAACTCTTGTCAATGTAATGCATACAGTTTGACTGCCTGCAATCTAATCTCCTAATGGAGAAACAACTTGATCCATTTTACCATACAAATATTGAAGTGAATGTGGACTTGACCGCACTTGGAAAGGATGATCACTGAATACTTTCTTTTGTTTATCTTGTTCTGATATTAGGAAAGTATCAACATGTCAACCTATTAAGTTAATACAAATAGACTAAATAAATATAAATAGGAAAAAGGATATTTGTTTTACCTTTTGCATTTAGTTGACAGCGTACTTTGCAGACAAGCCATGCCATCACATGATGCACTGATGTCGCTGAAACTGCATGTTTCTGTTCAACATTTGCTCCACATCCACCAGCTAACATCTTGTTTACATGCTGCATCAGCAGTAATAATCACATAATATATTATTTAATAACGCTCCATCCTAGGTAATGTTGTCAGTGACTTTCTGTCCTTACAGTTAATCCCGAGGCGCAGCGCAAGTCGCCAACGTGTCTTTTGTCCACACCCACGGGGCATTAGTTCCCCGGCTAACATTTTATCTGGGGATCCTGAACACGTTTTCAGTCTCCACGGCGTTACATTTCTGCAAGAGTCGAAGATGTCTTTGAGGAAACGATATGCAGCTTGATGAGAGATGCACTACAATAATAATAATAATAATAATAATAATAATAATACTATTGTTTACCACAGAGCCTTCAGAGCGCCATGACATCAGCTTCCAGCGCGTTGTGGACCACATGAAGCCATCCGTTACGGGATGGGGAGGGTGGGGGGCAGGATGTCTGGGTGAGGAATAAAGCCACAGGCATCAGGCATCTCTTAGAGTGGATACACATAACAGCCTATTTAGAAATCGGCGTCTTGATTTGTTTCTTTTTATTTTATTCAGAAGATGATGTTTTTCCGCTTTTGGGGTTTTCGTGCGTAAAAAGAAAAAGCCCAGATCGAGTGCCTTTAAAAAATGTTTTAAGAAAACGAGGAATTTACTACAAGGTAAACGGGCACAGATTTTAGGTAAACGGGCACAGATTTTATTATGAGTTTTTTTATATGTACCGTATGGTATCTGGCCTAGATACATCGCGATTTGTATCCAGATGATCAAACCAGGAGGCAGCTATTCTCTTAAAATGGCAGAGATGGATTTAAAAACAGCCACATCCACGATGGAAGCATTGGTTCGTATAAGTGTGAGTATAATACGACTCTGTTGATGTTGTCACTGGGTGTATAATCACATTACGATGCATATTGTAAAGACATTCTTATTCGAAAACAGCCTGCATGTTAATGGAGAACCGCTTCGATGGCACGTCTCCGTGTTTCACCCGCCGCACCATTTATGGCAAATTGGCCTTCCATGTTCTTCTGCACACCAGGAGAAAGGCTGTTGAAATTAAAACGAAATACATTTTCTAGAATAGCCCAACATTGTGTCTCATTCTTTGCTGTATGCTCGTTGGTTCTGTCGTCTTGGTGCTGAAAGCCCCGTTAACGGAGGTCCTAAAATGCATCGGCGCGCCAGAGTCGAGCTGAAAACATGCTATTTCCTTTGATTACATATCAGCGTGTTTCAAACATGATCAAATATCGAAACAGTGTGAGTGCAGAATGAAAAGACACGTTTCTATTTTGGGAATTCGCTGGATGGTCGTTTCCATGGAGACGGGATGCAGGACCGTCGGCTGGTGCTGAGGGGAGGCGAGGAAAAAAAATGTCTCTGTGCCTGCTGTGTAGCATCGGCCCGTATGGGTGCTTGAACACACCTCAGTAATCCGCAGAGACGGTCACGAATAGAGTACATTTCTGCACATGGGACAGCACATTCAAAGCATCATCTTGGTGTCATTTCGTGCAGAGCCCATCTCACACGCGCGGAGGGCTCATTGCTCGCGATAAAAAAAAGCCCCTAACCCCTCCCCTCTTTTCAAGAGACACGCTGCGCTCTCTCGAGGCTGGAGAGTTGTACACGTAGTCTCCTGCCATGGCGCCTAGATTCCAGGTGAAGGTAAGGATGCGCTGTCGCATCGCCTGTTTCACGCCTTCGCCGCGCCGGGTTCAGCGTTAATGCGCACGATCCACCAGCGATGGATGCAACGCAGCCGCGGTCCGTCGCGCTGTTTAGTCCGCAGCCTGCTGGAGCAGCGATAGCCTGAAACTGCGATAGGCAACACTGCTAGAGGAGAGAAAGGCAGGCCAGAGTTGACATTGGAGAATGACACAGAGCGACTGAGCTGGACTGAGGAGGAACGTCGGTTATTTTGATTCATCCAATTCATCCAATGTGACGCGTCAGTAGGGTATGGAGGTCTAGTGGGTTTTTTCTCTCCTGCTGCAGACTAATTCTGTCTCACGTGGCAGCTGTTCTTTTATTTGACTATGTAAACTGGGGAGATATTGCTTTCCACAAAACATGTTTTCGTCCTGCTGTGTAACACTGTGTGAGTTACATGGTCCCCTGTGTATTAATCCCTGAGTCTGCATCCACATCCCCAGAATCAGGTGTGTTAACAGTGGCTTCTGGTGTGCTGGTAAGCTGAGATGCTGCATCTCATCACATCAGAGCGACAGAGTCCCCAAACCCCTCCATGCAGCAGCAGTTTGTCCTGTCCTGGTTTTGAAGTGAACTCATAGTGACGGTGATGGAGCCTGCTGCCTCTGGCCCAGCAACAGCTTCGGGTTGAGGTTGTCGGTTGTGAGTCAAGGGCATCCGTGAAGCAAAAGAAAGCAGGTCATCCTATAGCAAAGAAATAAATGCTGAGTGAACACTAAAACTGAGTAATTATAACACACTAGTGAGGGGGACTGGCTAAAGGAACAGGTCCCTTCGACTGTCTCATTATTAATGAGGCGCGGTAGTCTTTTGGTACTTACTGCAACAGCCAGCGTCCTTTTCCACCCAATGTCCTTGAGCAGGACTTTGACATGCTAGAGGTGCAGCTTTTCACACCCACACCACCACCATCTCCAGCTCTGGCCTCTGTGGTTACATTGGGTACTGAAGGTTCTGATTCAGCAGGCAGATACCTGAGAAGCTGTCGCCGAAATACAATGTAACAAATCCAATAATCTGCACATTACGTGGCAAAATGTGTCTTGTGCGATTTAAGGGATGCACTAGTGTACTGGTTTAATAATTAATGCCCGACCTTTATCCATATTTAACAAGAATGATGCCCCATGTTGCATGTCTGAGACAGCTTTTTCCCTATTGCGATGTCTCTCTCTCTCACTTCAGCCTATTTATTGCTGATGAATAGCGCTGAGTACCAAAAAACTGTCACAGTACAGACAACTGGCTCTGAGCGCTCTGTGACATTTCTAATCCTATAATTTGATTACTCTTTTTTTATCAGATAATTTCTGATTTCAATCAAAAATGTTGCAGATTTACTAGTTCATGCAAAATGTGACATTTCAAAGCCTCTGCTATTTTTGTGAAATGAAAATTATATTTCTCACACAAATACCTGCAAGCTTTACTTTTCCCCTTCCAGACTACTGTGCACATTTCTCCCTCTCGGCGTTCCCTGCTCTTACATGTGCAGACCCTAACCCTCACCTCTTTGCCTCCGACAGTCCAACATGAAGAGCCTGGAGCAGGAGCTGCACTGCACCGTGTGTAAGGACATAGTCAAGCAGCCCGTGGTGCTGCCATGCCAGCACAGCGTCTGCCTCATGTGTGCCTCGGAGGTCTTAGTGGCAAACGGCTACCCGCCTCCAGATCTCCCCCCGGAGCCAAACTCCCCGGCCTCCACACCCAACACCCGCTCCCCCCGTCAGGCCCGAAGGCCGACCCCTAAAGCTGAGCAGCGACCTATTGACCGCGTGCTGCGGGCAGGTTTGGAACATTCTTTCGCCGCATCAATTTAAACTGTACAGGGGGATATGTACTGTATGTTTTTTTACGTGATTGTTGCCCAAACGTTCCCCTGATTCACTGTCAGGCCGCGATCAATATACAATATGTTGCTCATAACTGGCTTTTCTTCTTGGTTCGAGGTCCCCACCCGCCTTCGCCATCCATGCCCCGCTCTCCGGGGTACGGGACGTATCCAGGGCGGCGCCGTAAGGAGGGCCCGCCCCTGGTGATGATGTTCCCCTGTGTCCCCTGTGGCCGAGATGTGGAGCTGGGAGAGAGGGGCCTTACTGACTGTCTGCGCAACCTCACCTTAGAGCGTATAGTGGAGAGGTAGGTACCCGCACACAAAAGAACCCACACAGGGATCTTGACCTTCAGTGGGTATGATGTGTTGTGCCAAATGCAAATTAAAGGTTTTTTTCTATTCATTTTGGGGGAGTTTTTCCTGATCCGATGTGAGGTCCTTGGACAGGGATGTCGTATGTGTACAGATTGTAAAGTCCTCCGAGGCAAATTTGTAATTTGTGATTTTGGGCTATTCAAAATAAACTGAATTGAATTGAAAATGAGTAGTTTGACTTGGGCGTGAAAACAGAGGGTGTGGGAACGTGTCCAAATGGGATCGTAATTATTCAGCAGCGACTCAGCTGTCGATGAATCCTGCAGGGTGCACTGCAACATATTGTAGCGCCGAGGCTGACGGTGCTTCCATAGTCCAGTGGCTTCCTGCTCACTTTATAACCATTCAATACGACTTGGCTCCCTCCCTCTCAGTGGGCCTTTTGCCCTCTCATTTAAATGTGTTCACAACCTTTACATTTTCTTGCATTAGAATTTTAATAATGTCTATAATTGTTTTATGCTTTTGACTGTAACCCTTTATTATCACCACCACGAGATTACAGTATTAGATCAGTGTGTGTGTGTGTGTGTGTTTGTGTGTGTGTGCACATCTCTCTGGCTAATCTCACATTCCGCTGCAGCAAACTGCATAGCATTGCTATATTGCTAATAAAGATGCATGCTCAAGGACTTCTCAGGGGTTGCAGTGACTCGCACTTTGTCAAAACACCTTTTTACTTGCCTTTATGATACTGCCATTGATTAACTGATGTTTGCTGACTGCTCAATCACTACTCTTAACCGCCCCCCGGGCAGTAGGGCGCAGTAGGGTGCAGTAAGGCAAGGCAAGTTTATTTGTATAGCACATTTCAACAACAAGGCGATTCAAAGTGCTTCACATAAAACCATTAAAAGCATCAAAACATAATGCAGAAGAAAACAAGATTTAAAAACAATTAAGAACATTCAATAAAACATAAAAAAAAACAGTTAAAAAGCAAAAAATACAGAATTGAATTAAAGTAGGGTGCAGTAGTGTGTATCAGCGCTGCACAGCCGCTGCTCTTCAGCTAGAGACAGAGACAGAGTGGGAGGAAACAGTTTCACGCGTCTATTGTTTTGGACAATGTGTTTGGCTATCAGCTAACAGCTAACAGCCAGCTGCATGATTGCTGCTGTGCCGCTGCCATGCTAAGCAGACACAGTCATTCTGTGCTGTTTTATTGAGCATTAACCTCATGCTTACAGGCAGATTGTTGAAAAAATAGACTTGGGACCTTAAATAAATGCTTTAAGTTGCGGTTACGGTCCATGTGAGATGAAACTCAGTGCATCTTTCTAGTTTGGTAAATGTGTGTTGGCAGATCTCTCTTAATAAAACACAAGATGATCACAATGCAACCACTCTGCCTAAAGGTTAAATCAATCAGTCTTTCCCATTCTTCCTACCCTCCACTCCACTACCAGGTACCGGCACACAGTGAGTCTGGGCAGTGTGGCTGTGATGTGCCAGTTCTGTAAGCCTCCTCAAGCTCTGGAGGCCACCAAGGGCTGCGCTGACTGCAGGGCCAATTTCTGTAACGAGTGTTTCAAGCTGTATCACCCGTGGGGGACGCCACGAGCACAACATGAACACATCCAGCCCACGCTCAACTTCAGACCAAAGGTAAGCCTTTGGACCAATCACTGTTCATCTACATGTTTAATAATACGATACCACAAACTTGTATTTATAGAGATTAAACCAATTATTAAAAGAAATCACAACATTTAAAAACCTTTGGGACAACTTGTTATAAAGATGTATAAGTCATAACTACCGGTTTCAAGTGTGGTTAATGAATCCTGAACTACCGCTCTATTGATAAGTTGCATGCCAAACATAAAACTATTTTCGGGTTGCTAGGTTGTGAAAACATTTCTTTGATTGGTGTTGTGGTCCTTTTCTTTGTGTTAATAATGCGCGTATAAATCTCCTCACTTTCCAATAATCCATTAAGCATGCAGTTATAAAAGGTAGTTTGTTGGAATAATAAAGTGTATTTACAAGGATGAATGACTTCTACATTGTTAATATATGAAGCAGTTAAGATACAGATTTTGGTCCACTGAACTTTGAGGGTGTTACTGATTAATGAAGATATAAAGTGCAATCCTGAAGTGAGATAATGTTTCACAACCTGGCGACCCAGAAGCAGATCAATAGCTGATCAATAAAGCTTCAGAAATGAGTCATGCAACACAATGAACCAGTTTGTCGCAACTTGTAAAGCACATGGTGCATTATTATTGGTTCAAGCAACCACTAGAATAAAATAACAAAAAGAGACCGAAAATGTCTATCGATATTTAAAAGATAAAAATAATCAATCTACTCTCTCTCCCCTGGGATGAATTATACTTTCGACAGATACGTTGTATGTAATTCAGCTCGTGTCCTCAGGTTCTGACCTGTCCGGAGCACGACCAGGAGAAGCTGCAGTTCTACTGCCGGACCTGTCAGCGGCTGCTCTGCCCGCTCTGCAAACTGCGCCGCATCCACACCGGACACAAGATCCTGCCGGTGGCCCACGCATACCAAGCCCTGAAGGTATGACTTGGACTCTGGCATCGTGGGTTCCTCTAAATCACATGTGTCAAACTCAAGGCCCGCGGGCCAGATGTGGCCCGCCACGTCATTGTATGTGGCCCGCGACGGCTTGGAAGGCATGATCACCACCGTGGACCCGTTTTCAGTCTGTCGCGGATCCGTTTCCGGTTCGTCGCGGACCCGTTTTCAGTCGGTCGCGGACCCGTTTTCAGTCGGTCGCGGACCCGTTTTCAGTGGGTTGCGGACCTTTCCATGGGCAATATAAAAATCCTGTGATTTTATTTTGAAGGGAATTTTGAATGCAGCAGAGTGGTCTATTCACACTCCTCAGTGCTGCGTTCACAACACACTTGCATGAGTTTACACACGCACTATTTGTGATAGTTCACTTCATTCCCGACCTTTTTATTATGTTTGTGCATGAAAGCACTGCTGAGTCTGTTAAAAAAGGCTGAAGTTATAAAATGATTATGTGTGTTGTATTACTTTGTGTCCTTAAGATGCACTTTGGGGTTTTTAATTGAGTGTAAAAGGGAATATTTCAAACTAGTTTTTTTGTGTTGGCATGTGAGATTCTGTACCATTTCAGGCTCAAACTGCACCATCTTTTCATTAAATCCATTTGAGAAGTTGAGCATGTTCCTTGCTTTGGATCTCGGTTCATTCAGGGGTGATGGTGCAGCCAGACCAGTTGAACCACTGCCCCAGACCACATGCATGTTATTATTGGCTAGTTATGTCCTTCTCAACTGTGACAAAAAAAGCTTTGAACAAAGTTAATATAACAACGATTGTTTGATCTTTGTCTTTGTTATTTTCTTCTGTTTTAAGTTTGATCTTTGATAGAATAATGTGGGTTTAATGTGGGTTTAATAATGTGGGTTTAATGTGGGTTTAAGTTTGATCTTTGATAGAATAATGTGGGTTTAATGTGGGTTTAATAATGTGGGTTTAATGTGGGTTTATATATATATGCATGTACAATATTTTTACACTTGAATAAACAATACAAAGACAGTTATTTAACAATATGTTCGGTAGTAGTTAAATTTATACAGTGTTACAGTTACAACCGGCCCTTTGAGGGCGACCATGATGCTGAAGTGGCCCGCGGTGAAAATTAGTTTGACACCCCTGCTCTAAATGCTCTGCAAATTAAAGGCTTAATACATAGAATAGTTCTGAAAAACTTAATTTATACATAGAGATAGATATATAAGACTAAAATTGATACTTATATTTGCCTAATGTCAGACAGAATTGTCAACACAAACTCGCTGGAGTGGAGAAAGTCAAAGGTCTGGACCTAGGCAATACTTTTATATTAGTAAAGGACGATATCTCAAATTTGCTTTGTTAAAATAAAAAGTTAATCAAGTGTTGAGTAGATGCATTTTGATATTTTACACAGTCAACTGATGCAGTTGCATTATTTCAAAATGTTAAAAAACAGCGTTCAGTATACCAGAGACAAGCTTCGTACAGCACAGTGCAGTAAATGTTAATGATGACTTAATGTGTAACGACTGAGCCGTCTGGTGTGTATTTGTTGTATACAGGAGAAGATTACGAAGGAGATGAACTACATTCTGTCCAACCAGGACACCGTTCTGGCTCAGATTACCCAGCTGGAGAGTTCCATCACTCAGACTGAGGTGATTAATACTTTGAGCTCAAAACATTTTGCTGAACGTTGAATTAGTGTAACGCAGGTCTGCAGCTACACCACAACACTACAGAGGGTCCTGTCCGGATTTCTTTTTTAATTTTCTTTTTACCAGCTTCTTTGACAAACTTGTACTTATACTTTCCTTTGCAACCACACACACAACTTTTGGAAATGTATACATTGTTTACACAACATAATTAAGCTTTAATCATATATATATATATATATATGAAAATATATATATATATGTATGTCTGTATTATTACTGTATTTATCAGCAATTAGTCCCTCCTCCTGTGAAGCATCCATCCACTAGCGTATACATTCAAGTTTACATACAACTAATTTATAGGCCAGTTTATCACGGTTTATAAATGTTTACATAACTCACGAGTAACTAAATTCCTCCTGGAGCTTTCTGTTGCAAATCATGGCCTCCACCATCTAAGTTGACATGAGAGTGAAGAAGAATCTTGAGTAAAAAAGACTCAACAGCAAAAATACTATACAATTAATAAATATATTGCAGAAATACTTAATATTATGATAAAATGTATAGAAAAATACTTTACAGATGATTGTTATGAATGTGTCTATGAAGTTAAAGTCACGTTTTTAAGACTTAGTCCATGCGGATGAATAAATCAGTAAAACCAGCTCGTTATAGGCTGAATGTCTTTGTGCAGTAATCGTCCATTGCATGTTTCGTGTTCTTTGAATGCCGTAGTTAATGGTCCTTCTTCAACAGGTGAACAGTGTGTCCGCCAGAGAGCAGCTGGCGCAGAGCATCAGGGACCTGACGGCCGCTCTGGCCGAGCGCCACGCCACGCACACCCAGGCTCTGGAGGTGGCGCGCAAGAAACGAGGCGAGGCGTTGGCCGCTCAGGTGGCGGAGAGGCGGTGCTTGATGGAGCACACGGGGCTCATGGCGTTTACCCAGGAGCTGCTGAAAGAGACTGACCAGCCCTGCTTTGTGCAGGCGGCTCGCCAGACCCACAACAGGTTTGTTCTCATCGTATTTGTCTCGGCACAGCTGTCTGCTGCGATTGAACCGATCCTACATTTGTTTTTCTTTCTTCGTTAGATTCTTTTGGTTTCTTCTCCCATTCAAACAGCTTTTACTCGTGATATTCCTAGTGAGTGATTGTTGATCCTTTTTTGGTATTTGTTGGCAGCAAGAATAAAAAAAGAGTGACACCAGACTAATCGTAGATTATCATACTCCCCTTCTTCCTCATCAGTCTGTCTCCCCCTCACCCTTCCTCCTTAAATCTTCTAACACTATTCTCCCTGTTTTTCGCTGCACCAGGTTCAGCAAAGCCATTGAGAATCTGCAGCATTTCACTCTGGCTGCCGACCCATCCTTCAGACACTTCCAGCTGGACGTCTCCAAAGAACTCAAACTCCTGACAGATTTGAACTTCATCCAGGGTGAGGAGGGGGAGTGATGGGAGAGTGTGAGCGGAAGGGAAAGGGTGGGGAACCCGATAAGGAAGGAAGGGAGTAGAAGATGACGGCTTTCTTATCTCTGTTAGACTGTCTTGTGAAGAAGAGTGATATAGGAGGTGGATGTTAGTCAGTGACATGAAGGTGGTAGTACAACTATCAACTTCCAGATTTGAGTTATTCATGTACATTAGACCATTTTTGTCTCAGCTCCACTGGCTCCAGTGATTGATACCCAGCACACCCTGGCCTACGACCAGCTCTTCCTGTGCTGGCGTCTGCCCCAAGACTCTGCGTCTGCCTGGCACTTCTCCGTCGAGTACCGCCGGCGGGGTGTGGTACCAGGAGGAGCGTCTAGAGGCGGCGTCAGAGGAGGATTGGCCGCCGCCCGCTGGGGCTGGCAGCGATTGGATGAAGTGAGTGGGACCAGCGCGGTGATTGACAGGTTGGAGATGGACAGCGTGTACGTGCTGCGGGTGAGAGGCTGCAACAAGGCCGGCTACGGGGAGTACAGCGAGGAGGTGTACCTGCACACCCCGCCCGCACCAGGTGAGAGTCCACACAGACGCTTTCGGTGCAAAAAGGTGTCAAACGCTGTCCTAGTTTGGTAGTAGCCCAGTTATAGTGATAATGACAGCGTGGGGCTCGTAATATTTTCATCTCATGAGACTATGTGTGTGTCATTATGGGGAATTGTTCTAAATCTTCTGCCACAACGCGGTTCTGAGTACTTTGCCAGGTGTTTATATTTCTGTATGTCTGTTTGTATGTGGACATATTTGAGAAGATGTAGAAGGGAAACAAGATAATATAAACATACAACAGAAAAAGATAGAAATAAACTAAAATAGAATAACTGGGCTGAACTATTATTATTATTCTTCATGAACTGAAGTAAACTGGGATTCTCCTTTAAAAAAGAAGAGGATGTCAGAAGGATCATCCCTCACCAGCATTAAGTGCCGTAACCCAGAATGCATCTGCTACTTATATGCAAGACTATTACTTCTGTTTTTGGTTAATGACTTAAATCAGTGACACCTGTGTGATAGCAACAAAAAAAGTAATTATATCTAAACAGCAAGCTGTAGTTTCTGTCGCCCTTCATCTCCTCACACCTGCTATTATTTATGGGATGGTTTCCATGATGAGCAGTTAATAATTCATTCTCTTTTTTTCTGCCCATTCTCATCTTCTCCTCTCCAATTTTCGTCCACCACTTTCTCACATCCTCACTTTCTTATTCTTTTATTACTTCATCCCTCTCTCATGTTTTATTTACATTTCACAGCTTTATACTTGTCATCCGCATCTGCGCTCCTTCCACGCTGCCAGCCTACATGCCTCCTACGGAACGTAAGAAGTGCATTCATATCCGTTGACCACCCAGCTGTACCCCCCCCTACTCGTCTCCTCTTTCTCTTTGTGGTCATCCCATGCATCCTCTGTTCTTCCGCCCCCATCGAGAGCCCCACTCACCATTCTGCCTCCGGCTGTATAACGAGATCTGTCAGAGCGCTGATGAGGTTTGCCGTTTGTTAAGACTCGGGCTTAACAACATGGATCGGATTCCGATCCGGGGCTTTTTGATTGGTTGAGTTGAGTGATTGGTGACTTCCTTGTGCCCCAGTAGGCTGTTTCTCCTCCCTGCTATTGCATATGTTCCCTCTGTAAATTGTACTTCCTCTGGAAAAATCCGCACTCCCCACAGCCGGAGCTTCTTTGTGATATACCTTCTGTATTTTACTCCCCCAGTCATCAATTTATAGATGAGTGTCCTTTTCTCTTCCAGTGCTGCTGCGAGGAGGTGCATGCCTTTTCTCTCCCCCTAGTCTCTCCTCTCAATTGTTTCGTATTCTCCTCATTTTTCTTCTCCCTGCTGCTTTCGGACTGTAAATCTGTACCGCTTTCCCTCTGTTGCCTCCCAAACGTCTCCTGCCGCTACTAAAACCCCTATATGTCATTTTTGAATGCACCTGTCTCTTTGTCCTCCCCCTCCCCTCATGTCTGCCCCCCTCCCTTCTCTTTCTGTGTCCTCCCCTCCTTTCCTTCTCTCTGCTGTGTCCTCCCCCCTGTCTCCTCCCAGTGCTCAACTTCTACCTGGACTCTCGCTGGGGTCTCCATGCTGACCGGCTGGTGGTCAGTAAAGAGCAGCGCTGTGCTCGCAGCGTCCCCGGCCTGTCCCTGCTGCAGGCCGCTGACCACGCCCTCACTTCCTGTCACCTGACCTCAGACCTCCTGGTTGGCGATGTGGCTATTACACAGGGAAGGCACTACTGGGCATGCTCAGTAGAGCCTGGGTCTTACCTCGTAAAGGTGAGTCAATTCTAGTAGTACATTCTACACATCTTATGTACTGAATACTACATAATATTAGTGCATATTGCCGGCATGCGGAAGGTTTGGTTTCAAGTTGTTCTTGCTGATAATCAATATTTGTGACTACATAAGAAACAATAATAGTTTCAAACCAAACTATTACATTTTACAAATGTAAAACTCAGCTGTTCTTCTTCACTAGGACTGATCAGATTTGGCCTGAATTGGGAATGATGATGTTTGTATTTCTGCATCCTTAAAATAATTAAATGAGGAAATAGAAATCTAGATCAATCAGTTGTGGGAAGATTAGCTTCAAGCTAAATGTTTAGTTCATAACAATTCTTTTTTTAAATTATCTTTGAACAGGTGGGCGTTGGTCTGGAATCCAAACTGCAAGAGTGGTTTCACCTTCCACAAGACATGGCCAGCCCCCGGTGAGTACCTGTAGTAGTAGTTCAGGTACTTCTGGTTTTATATTCTCTATAAGAAAATCTAAAGAGCTGTATGCAGAGACGGTGCCCTTGCATAAGAGATTTCTGCAAATAGCAGAATGTTTTTTTGTGTATATGTATATATCATAACCTTCCAGATGGTTTCATGTAAAGAATTCAAGGCCTTGAGGTGAATAAAGATTGAAGTAGCAGAAATTATTCATTTTTCGTTTTCATTTTTTTTGTGATCCTTTGGAGGGAGCCTGACCTCCAGGTTGACCTCTACCGCGACTAGCTACAACTGTAAAATAGTGCTTACACAATGATGCTTCAGTATTATTATCTTATATAATAGCATTTCAGTCACAAAGGTTATTTTGCACAACGAGTACTTTTCTTTTTGCTTAAATAAGACATTAAAATGCAGGACTTTTACTTGTATTGGGGTATTTTCACTTAAGTAAAAGGAACTGCCACTGCATGTAGTAATAGATCAAATAAAATAAGCAGTTTAACGTAAGGAGATGACAATTGTTTTCAAACTGCGCTCTCTCTCCAGCTACGACCCGGACAGTGGTCATGATAGCGGAGCAGAGGATGCTCTGGACTCTGCTCCACCATTCTGCTTCCTCACTATGGGGATGGGTAAGATCTACCTGCCCCAGCACAACTACCACCACCACCACAGCAGCCATGGGAACGGCATCCGAGACCCCATCACCAATGGCACCGGCCCCTCCTCCTCCTCCGCGGGCCTCACCTACCCGCTGCCTCCTCGGCTCGGCGTGTGCCTTGACTTTGAGAAGGGTCGCGTCACCTTCTACGATGCCCACTCCCTTCGACCTCTGTGGGAAGGTCACGTGGATTGCTCCGGCCCTGTGTGCCCGGCTTTCTGTTTCATTGGCGGGGGGGCTCTGCAGCTGCAGGAGCTGGTGGCCAATCGCAATGCCGACCAGACGCCGGTCAGAAGGGTAACCATCCAACCCCGTGTCTCTAGTTCAAAGAACAACTGACGGCTGATCTGAGGTCATGTGGTTATTTGGAATGTAATTGGTAATTGTGAAGTATTTACTCAGCTAGAGCGAAAAAAGTTAGACATCTCAGCGATTTTGTTTTGTATTTTCTTTTCTTTGTACAAGAAAATGTTTCTATAGCAACAAATATGCAATGTAATTAAGTTTCTAAAATTTTTGTTATATGCAGTTTTGCAAGAGTTATTGCTTAAGTAGTGTCTGGTATATCCAGCACTTAATATTATATTATATATTTGATGCTTGCACTTGTAGCCAGGCTATATTGCATACATTTATAAAGCTAATGTAGGTACAGCGCCTCACAATGTCGTCCTCCCTGTAGAAGCTTTTACTCTGTTATTTCATGCCCTTAATGTTAGAAGCTTAAGAACTTATGTTTTAGAGATATATGTATGTGTGTAAAAAAAGGCCTTGACTATTGAATCCACAACTAAACTTGTGTTTAACCACACAGATTTCACCCGTTATGATCCCCAACCAAAGTTATTGTTTTTCTGGGATGTAATGTGGTAAATTAGAGATAGCGAGGAACAATGAGGCGATACTGTAATTAGAAGCTCCAATTATACCTCTGCTGCACAGCTAATCACTAGTTCCCGCGATTCTGTTTGTGCATTGCTGTTTTGTGTTTCAAATACATGAGGCTGATGTGTGTGTGTGTGTGTGTGTGTTTGCTTCCCTATGTGCATGGTTGCGTGTGGTTTGACTGATAACAGCATCGTTTTATTGGCTGACAGTGAAAAGTTCTTTTCTTTTTTTTCAACCTTGCTTGATTGTAAGTTAATGAGCAATGCTTCTTATGAAACAATGAGCAGATTAAATCCATGAGCTTCACCTGCTGGCAGAATATTTGCAAAAGAAAAATAGATAAGTACATAAACACTGAATAAACACAAATTTGAATTACTAAAACACCTTTTGTTTCCTTTTGATGTTGTTTTTGCCTGATTTGAATCCTGCTCCATCCATTTTTTCATAATGACTATCTTCTCTTAGAGGATGCCACTCTCCTATTTGACCACTAGGGGGCAGCAAGTCATCGTAGAAGAGCTCATCTGAACACACGGTAGCTATTGTAATGGTCAGAATATTTCTATTTGGAAAGAAACATAATTGGACCCATTTTCCATATGAATGGTCCTTCTTTATAGGCTTTTGGCCGGCACACACTTTAAAATGTGCTGTTAAAAATTGAAAACTGGAAAAATTGGCATCGTTTTCCAAATCTCCTCCTAAAACTACTTTCGCTTTTATGGATCTCTTACTTTTGTGGGAGTATTTACCACCTGCCCTTTTTGTTACGTTCCCAATTAGCAGTGGGTTAGGGTTAGGGTTTCTGGCTCTACTTACAGTTCATTTTATTCATTCTTTGGGAAGGTACTGTGTATGATACACGGTGCAATATGAGACAATGATACAAAGAAAAGGGGAGAATTTAAAGTCACTGACAAAATAAATATGTTTAACTATAACATGTATGCATTGCCACACTTTGATTGATGATCACTGATAGCCATAATAATGAATGACTATACCAGCACATAAACCTTTGCATTTGTTGGCCGATCTGTAACGCCATCATAAAGTAAAACTTTGCAGATTCATGCCAAGTTTTGATATGTACAGAATAGCAATTCCTGCCAAAAGCTCTCTTATATGAATGCATGGGTCTATGTGGAGGAATTACCATGAATCAAACTTTATTGTTTACACACATACAATAAAAAGTTACCTTAACAACAAACGTACAATACGTGTCCTTTAGTCCTACCTGGCCTCCGATTTACTGAATATAACATGAGTTTAGTTTTATAAATTGCAAAAGACGCCACCTATTGGCTAATCACAGTTTAAAATCAGAAACAGACTTGACGCAGAGATTCTGTCTCAATGAAACACCTCGGATGAGAATAATGAATAGTGATGACCATCTGCTTTTGATAAAGATATTAACACCTCACATGTGTAGGTACTTAGCATTCCTTATGTAAATGTAATGTAAATCGCTGGCGTTTACCTTTTATGAGGTTCAATATGAAAATCCACATGTGTGTTTAATTGGACCAACATTAAAGAGGAAACTGTTGAGGGATTTGGGTTTGCCTCGACCACAAAGGGAAAATAAAAAATGTAGAAGAAAAAAAGAAAGTTGAATTGAGAAAAAAAAAAAAAATATATATATATATATGTATATATAGAGCGCACAGCCTTGACACAAGCCAAAGTTCTTTTTTAACGTCTTAATACACAGATAAAAGTACGACCTCCAAAGGGAGGTTTAGCTCTGATCCCCCATGATATAGAAGAAGTGGAATGTACTGTAAAGCATAAATACAGCACGACACAGACCTCCACCCACCCCCCTGAGCCCGCTGCACCTCTCTTCTTTAGTCCAAATCTGTAACAGATTGGGTTTAGTCTGACTGGTGGTATGCAGCCACAACACCACATGTAGGGGTCTGCATAATCCCACCGCTAAGTATTAAGCACACAGCATGGGCATTCTTTTAAAGACCTGGCAGGAATTAGCAATACATAATCTCCACGATCATCATTTAGCATCGTTCAGTGGGAGAGCATGGGGGGAGGGAATCATCGGAATATATGAAGGCTCTAAGAGCTGTGTGCAATCTGTGAGAGACACTGTGCGGTGCCATCTGGAGAACACGGAGACAAAGTCTGTTGGAATCCTCTAACCCAACTGTCTTAAACAACATGAAGCTAAACCACATGTTCAAGACCTGATTTGTTTGTTGCATCCGCGGTGTGGTTTCTATAGCCTGAAGAGGAATGCGTTGTTTATGGGGAACCTGCTTCAAACTATTCTGCTGAGTCGAAACCATTAACGTGGATCTCCGCGGAGGAGGCCTGCAGTAGGAATTAAGCAGGCAGGGGGTGAAATAAAATTTGAAAAAGTGTTTCCGTTGCAAGCTCAGTTTATGACAGCTGCTACCTGCACTTTATAGCTGTGGATGTTTCATTGGATTGAAGATCAATTATTCATCCTCATGAGCTCAACCTTCCACATTACAATCACTAGAGGTGGCGTCTCTTAATTTCTCCCTCTCCATATGTAACAGGTTATTTCTGGAGTGATTGAATCACACTCACGTCATCCATTTCTCTTACTCAGTTTGCTCTGCCTTAAAAGTCAATAACTTTGTCTTGATATTATTCTTCCAGACGCGGCCACAGCTGAAACATTTATGTTTCTCTCTCTCGTCCGCCCATGCATCCACCCACCCATGAGACGGAGCAGCATGAATAATATACTACTTCCTGCTTTTATCTCATTGATAATCTGAATAGAGGTAGAAGGAGGTGGGGGAAAAATCAATCAGCTGAATGTTGGCTAAGAGGATTTGAGGGGCATGGCAGGGCCGTCTTCCCTCACTATAATAAATGAGGGGTGACAGTAATGCGAGACTGAGCCCATATGGCCACACACTGTAACCTACTGCCTACCTACCGACATATTCTTACATATTGGATTTGTGGACTGCACTTTGTTTTTCTCTGCTTAACGATGCAATGAGTATTATGCATGGCTTTGTAGGGGCATAAATCAGACTGCACACAGTGCACTATTGGACAATTAGAGCACCCTGCAACATTAAAGGCTACATTACAGGGATAGCTTGACATCTTCAGAGTTAGAGGAGAAGATCGATGTCACTCTCATGTTTGTTCAATACATAGAAGTGGTTGGGCCTGCAGCTGGGTAGCTTAGCTTAGCATAAAGACCGTAAATGGTGTATAATATAGACGTGGTCTCCATGATGTCACCTGTTCTGACGAGGTGTAGAAAAGCTCAAAGTAGTGAAGCTCAAAATGTTTTTATTTTCCTTTTGCTTGATCTGTTTGTTTTTGTATTTAACAGAATCTCGCTGTCAAAATCAGCCTAAGAATTTGCCCTGACATTGAAAATCTTTTAGATGAGACTAAGCTACACTTTCTGTACTCCAACACAACAAACCCTGACAACACTTCTCTCTTCAACGCTCACTGTCTACTGTTCACAAGGCACGACAACAAACAGACCAGATCAAGTGAAAAGTAATAGAAAAACATTGAATTTAATTATACATGCCTTTCTATAACAGGGTCCAGGTTCAAAATGACCAAAGTTACCCATTAAAAGGTCATATGAAGTTCTGTTCCCGCTGCCTCCAAGTAACTACAGTCTGAAATGTGGGGATGTTCTTTCGAAACGATTCCATTCTGAACCCAAAATAATGGTTCACTGGTTTAAACCATTAAAGTCTGTCTTTTGGATCACAAGAGTGAAGTGGACCAAATTATATTACACAGCATTTGGCCCTAAAGTGTAACTTTAAGGCCGACCTAACTTCAGATATATATCTCTACAGTCTGCCTGTAACTGGGATATTATTGTTTCCATAAAACTTAGGTGTGGAATAACATTTTAGCGAGACTAATGACACAAAATTCTTTGTACGAAATGGCGCGAGCAGGTGTGGGACCATTGCACGTGTGGTTAGGAGCCATGATTTCTGGTCGAGCTTTATGTACTATGTGACATATCCATTCAGGGAGTAAGTAAGTCAGGACGCAGCATATTTTGTGTGGTTTTCAAAAACATGCTGAGTCGGACCTCAATAGCCCCTGCACTGTTAAAATTCCAGGTCTCTGAAAAGTGAAAGGCAAGTCAAGTCAGTGTGTCAACAGGGGATCTGTAAACCACACGTTTCCTGGACAGCTCTGTTGAGACCAGCTGTGCATACATCATAGCCTGCATGATCCGTGTGTACAGAAAGAAAGAAATAAAAGACAGACAGAAGGGGGGGGGGGGACAGAAATAAAAGACAGAAACAGTCCTAAAAAGAGACAACACACATCCACAGGCGTACACAGAACATGAAGCGGAGGGGAGGGATGGGAGGGGGGGGTGAGAGGAGAAAACAGTCTAACCGTCTCTGAAGTCTGACAACTCCGTAGTCCTATCTGTTACCACGTCAATACTTCACAACAGCCCACCCCGGCCGCCTCGTCTGTCCCTCCTCACCTTCCAGATGCTCACGCAGTGAAGGGGTGAAAGGTTGGCAGGTGCCTGGGGGAGCAACGAGGAGCCTCAGGGGTCAGATTTCTAAAAGGTCAAGCAGTCGCAGTCTTTGGAGTTGAACGAGCAGGGGGGGAGGGGAGGGGGGGGGGCACACGACAATATGGCTAGTGTCCAGATCAGGAGATAGACGGGACCACAGAGCAGCAGTTTCACCGAACCAACTTCATTTACGGGCATTGACAGACAGCCACGCCTGCGGCCACAATCAGCTTTCAGGGTATTACCCACTGCCCGCCACAAATCCATAATCCATGACCTTTTGCATTCCCGACATAAAGTCGCTGACGGTCACGAGGGCGTCTGCAAATGTACAGTGAATTTGTGCGATTCCGATTCCAAATCGTATCTGTAATCATGAAATGAATGAGTGGCTGCACCTTTTAAGCGGCGGTTATTGACAGACTCAATCATTAAAGCCTGTGGCTTATTTAAATGCAAATTGCATTGTAATTAGTCTGTAGAATCCATCAACAGCACATCAACGTGTGCCCCGGTCACTGAACCCACATGCCCACATGATCATGCTAAGCAACATGACTTCAGCCCTGAACGCCAGGCCTCATCTAGCGGAGCAGGAAAGGACATCAGCTGCATATTGTGAGACCAAAGGCAATTTATTGTATGCAGGCAGTGATGCTGACTGGACTTAATGAGATTTTGTATGTAACTTCATGTTTAGTTTGCAGTGTTTGGCTATTTAATGCGTGGCCCATTTACTCCAGAGCCCCCTCATTACATCAGTGAAATGAGGCGATAAAGTTTGCAGTGTCTGCCCTGAAATCGATGTGGTATTGGCAGGAGATACGCTGCCCTGCTGCCGGTTCACAGCTGCACACGGCGAGCAGTCAGATTCACCGGTGCAGGAGCTGCTTCTCCCTAACACCTGTGTGCAACACATCTATCAAAGGAAAACAATGTTGTGAGCAGATAAAACTACCGGACACCATTCCCCTCTTTCTCCCGTTACCATCCCGTATGTAAACACAAGATGAAGTCGGTTTGTTCTCGTCTAGACATGCAGCCCTACATCATCCGCCCCATGCTGAGCACACAGCACTGACCCACATTAATACATTTATAATCAATACCTCCCCGGGTCCCGTGCGCAGACTCGCACATCAGACGGCGGAGGAAATTGTGCAGTCCAATTTAAAATGGCCCAGGGGGAACTTCCATAACCATGTGCCAATTAGTTCCACTGTCAATAATGGTAATGCTAAAGGACATTGTGTTCCAGGGTGAGAGGAGAGGATGGATGGAGGGAGGAGGGAGACATCATCAAGCTTATGCCCGTTGTTCATTGTTAATGGCTGTTACACTGACAAGACGCATTTGATCACACACACACACACACACACGCACGCACGCACGCACGCACACACACACACACACACACACACACACACACACACACACACACACACACACACACACACACACACACACACACACACACACACACACACACACACACACACACACACACACACAGTGGGCCGTGGTTGAGGGGGTTGTGTTAAGGGGCAAAATTACACAACCCATGAAGATAATAAGTAATGACGTCTTATAAAGGTCAACAAACAAAGCACTAGTAGGACAAACACAGGCCGTGTGATGAGATTCATTAGGACAGCGTGGAGAGAGAGAGAGAAAGAGAGAGAGAGGGAGAGAAAAAGAGGGGTGGTGGGGGTGACGCATTCCTCCGTTGTTCCTCTGCGCCCGTCACAGCAGCAGCTGAAACAGGTGCGTGTCTTTACTCGGGGGGCACCGAGGGCAAGACAAGTGCTATTCTCACATGGCTCAGACTGGTCACACTTGACCACCCTCTGACCTTACACCCACTTGCGAAGCCCAAGACTTCATTAAGTAGGCCCTAAGTAGCGCAGGGGTCTCACAACTATTATCTCGGCAATTTAATACAGACTCTCCCTGTCCACAGATGATCTTGGCTCAAGGATATTCAAGAGCGGTGCGCCTATCAACGTCAAGTCTTTCGGCAGGCCCCGCTTCGAATTCGGGACCCCTGATGAGGCGTATCACGGGGCCTCTCCGGGCCGGGGCTTCTAGTTTGATCCGTGGTCACCTCACCTGTCTGAGGAGCCACTTATGAAGTCATCCAGCAAACTCTGCTTCACTCAAAATGGTCTGTCTAGACACAAAAAGGAATCTGCGAGGGCCACGTGAACTTTCAAGTTGGACGCACAAAAGAGCGTCGATAAGTATTCAAGGAGACGACACAAACCTAACTCGTGGTGGGAGAAATAACGACCTGTTGGGCTGTCACGGGTCAAAGCTTGAGACTTAAATCCACACTTCACAATCAAGTCTAAAGTTTTGATGTTGTAAAAGTAACAGAAAGCAACAGGCAGATCTGATATAGCTACACACAATTAAGTAAGATTGGCATAATAAATTATGAATAGGCTGATATGAGGCCCGTGCATTATCAGCTACCTGATAATCGTTTTCATGATATTGGAATTTAATGTCATTGTGTTTACTGTTTTGCTTTCATTTGCTGGGCATTTCAATATGTGATGGAATCTCTTTTATTTCTTCTTTTATTTTCTGTAAAAGAAGTACTTTATTAATCCCTCATTGGGGAAATTGTATTTTTGCATTTGGTTATAACCCAATGGGCCTGAAACACACACAGGCACACACAAGACCCAAAGACGTGCATTAGTTAAGGGAGCCTGTCACTAGTCATCGTCCTAAACAATTATGCCCGACAAAATAAAGGCTGCTTTTCTGCTTTCTCAGCCCAAGACCGACTGAAGAAGATTTGGTTTACAGGTTAGATTTGAGGAAAGGTAATTGGCCCCAAAAGACTCAAAAAGAGCTGCATTACTGCTCAATTCTTCAGATTGTCAAACTAGGAGATTTGGGGATTTCTTGGGTTGCATTGTAAAGTGAGAAATACGTTTGTAAAAATAATGCTTTCCAAGTGTCTAGTTTAAACTAATTTTGAAAAGGTCTAGGAAGCCGAGAGGTTGCCTCTTCAATTTAACCAGTCCTCATAGTTCACTGATTGGTCTGACATTTAGCTGCCAGGCTCAGTCTAGTTAATTTCATTCCAGACAAATATTTCCCAGAAGAACCTTTAAAGATTTTGCCTGGTCTTGCCAGGCTCACGTCTCCTTCCTGTGCTTTGGGCACCAGACGGGTATCAGTTCTCTCTCGTCCACCAGCGACAAAACCCCTGGAACTTGGACATTGTGACGCACTTTTAGTCACTCTTTCCTTTTCCCAAACACACATCTAGCGACAACACAACACACAGCCATGGTCTCCATCTCAGGAAACAGAGGGTTCCTGTTTTTGAGTCCAAGCTCCATTGTTATCTTAAACAGCGTTTTGACAGTACGCGCTCTCCCCTTCTGTCTGCTTTTCTCTGCCTCCCCAGCTCTTGCTTCACACCCTTGAGATATTACACACATTATTACACATTATTATCAAGGCAACTCTTGTTCACCATATAGCCCTTTAGTAGCACACATTCTTATCTGGACCTTTCACTCTGCTAATATTGACAAAGCCATGAGATAGAATCAACACAACCCTCCATTACCACTTTTCCTGATTTATCTCTGCGCCTTATCTTTGCTCTGTGGATGGAGTCACGCGGTCACTCGTGTTTCTGCGCTTGAGGCTCAAGTATCTCCTCTTCCACCGCTCCATCTCTGCCGACCCCTCACTGTATTCATGCTCTTTTCTCATTCCTGCAGCCTACGCTGCCATACTCTCTCCCCATTTGTGTGAACCGAGGTGCAGCGTGCCGTCTGTTGCACAGTCAAAGGTGTTGGGGGGATTGAGGAAAAGTCTGGATAAGCAACAGCTGGATTTAATGCACCATTAAGGTCATTGCTTGTTCAAGCTGCACCTGCAAATCCCCTGATTTCACCCCCACCCCCTGTCTAAACCTCTCTCCCCTGTCTGCTCCCGCCTCTCCTCATCTCCCTGTTGCCCTCTCCTCTTTCGTCCACATTCTCAGCTCTCCCTTTCTTTTTCATTTCTGGCCCTCTCAGCTTTCTCGCTCTTGCCCTGTCAACTATGAAATCCCCCCGCCTCTCTTCTCTGGTTCGCTATCGGGAGTAACTGCTGCCACTGTTTCACCTCTCTCTCATTCTTCCTCCCTGCATCCCCGTCTCCTTCTCTGTCTGCATGTCTCCCTTTAATTCTCTCGGTTTCTTTGCCCCTCCCGCTCACAGGCTGTTGTGTTGTGTATGCCAGGCCTTCTCGGCTGGAGCGCAGGTTTCCTGAGTACTGGAACGGAACAGGAGCTGGCAGGGAGATACACTGAGAAACGCCAGCTCGCCTGTTCCCACTGAGCGTCTCATAGCGATGCAACACGGGCAGGACACAGCGCACGCTATGCTGTATGTCATGATGCAGCATGTCATGGGTAATTGCACCTGGATGCAGTTTGTTCTGTCGATGCAGTCATATCATAGCACAACTTATTAAGTGTGACAAGAGGCTCCGGGAGGATTTGATTCTGAAGATGTATTTCTTTTATGTGTCCATCTTTTAAATTTAACAATATATTTCTTAAAGACACAAATAGAATTCACGGAAAATGAAGTGACCACAATTCTAATCAAGAATTCATCATTTATGTCATATATCCAGCAAAGGTATGCCAAAGATGTACTGAGTTCAGCTTCTCATATTTAGTGGATCTCTATTTCCAGGTTTAATATCTTTCGGTGTGACTGTTTCCTTCCTTAATTTCTGAGATTTTACTGATTAAATGGGGAAATTATTAAAAGCTTATTAAACACTTGCAACATATCGATCAATAATGGAAGTAATCATTAGAGGCAGCATCTTGTGCCGCAGCTGCTTGAGCTGAAAATCAAAACGCAGTAAACAGGAGCAGACATTTAGAGCACAGCATGTGTTATGGCCTTTAGAAACAAAGTCACACAGCTATTCACGAGAAAAAGCATCTTCGAACAACATTGCAGACTTGGAAAGATAATTGTTGATTTTCAGGATTTCAAGATTTATGTTTCAGCAAACAGACATAAAACCTGACTATCTTCCAGTCTTGCATATAACAGTCTCCATAAACAGAAGCAACAGGCTTTACCCCTCTGGCAGACGCACAGATCGTCACTCACACCATTAACACTGTTGCAGACAAACATAAACACCACCGTTCTAAGAATAACTCTCCATTTTTCCCTAAAGAATGATGTTTATTTCTCAGTGGCTCTTTAGTGTGTCCCTCTCCCCAGCTAACTGAATGATGTTTACGTCTCCCACTCCTGATTTCACCCTGGAGAGGTCTGTGCCCTCTGCACCTGGACAGGTCACCTCCCTGAATGAACGGACACGCCCCATAGCACCAAAAGAGACACAGAGATCAAACAACAGTGGTCCCTGAGGCCCCTAATTAAATTGTTGTTGGATTCCTTGCTTTGGAATAACATTAGTATTTATGGATAGCTTTCAGCTAGCGCTAATGGTAAACTAATTTCCAAAATGGCCTTTTTAAATTAAGAGGATGGCACAGAGAAACAGTTAAAGGTCTAATGTGAGGTAAAAGCCTGACTGGGGGCCTCATTATAGACTCAGTTGAAACTAATTGTTTTCTGTCTCTCTGCTGACAGGGGGCTAGTGTTGTTAATACATCCGCCAACAGTCTAGGGCACCTTTTTAATGAAACATATAAACAGAGACAACATTGAGATTTACTGAGAAGTATAATGAGGGAATGTTGTAATTAATCTTTCTGAACACTGTCTCACTCCACATATAATATTTACAACAAAACAATAAAGTATGAATTTCGTTGTACGATAGTAACACAGGCACAGTAATATAATTGTATATAGATAGATTTTTAAAAAAGGGCAGGCTTTATATGTAAACATTATTATATAATTATTTAAAAACGTGAGTTATGTGTATAGATTGACTGTATTTGAGATTTCTAAATATTAGTATGCAAATTAACAATGATAACGATACAAGCTTTTAATTGATTGTGATTAATGTGTCTTACTGCGAATAGTAAGACACTAATGAATCAAAATGCAGAAGATTTGTTGTCATCTCTGTCGCAACACATGGCGGCCCTGCTGATGCCCTTCATCTTTACCTCCGTCTGCTGCCATGGATCATAGTCATCTGGGCCGTGGCCATGCCTACTACTCATGAATAATTTCTGTGACATCCATTGAATGTGCTGTAACTCTGTTATGCTGATTCTGTACACATGACATCTATTGCTTCTGTCCATCCGGGGAGAGGGATCCTCCTCTGTTGCTCTCCCTCAGGTTTCTTCCCCTTGTTTTCTAGAGGGAGTTTTTCCTGATCCGATGTGAGGTTCCGGGACAGGGATGTCGTATGTGTACAGATTGTGAAGCCCTTAGAGGCAAATTTGTATTTGTGATTTTGGGCTATACAAAATAAACTGAATTGAATTGAATTGAACACAGCACTGACTACATGTCCCATCAGGCGTCACGGCCTACGTCATAGAACTGCGCTGAGCTGAGGTGGCTTTAGAGAGGTAAACACACCGGCTACTTTCTTCTAGCTGTATTTATTGAAGGAAATGCTGTTTAAATTAACAAGCAGTCCCTGTAGTATCCTCCCTACGGCGTGTTGTTCACGCTCCTCGTGCTATTTGCCGTCCGTCTGTCTCGTGTGTTGTTGTGTGGACAGCTCAACAGCTAGCACGGTGCTACGTCTGCTGAGCTAAAGCTAAGCTAGCTGAACCCGCAGCCTTCTGACCGCGCGTGTCTGTTTCAGGTTGTTTCGCGGCAGCTCTCGTCATGACCAAGCTTGTGGAGTGGCTGCTCGGCGTGTCGCTGGTGGGCGCAGCGTGGGCTTTGGTCTCCTTCGACCTGCTGGACCTGAGCCTGCCTCAGACCTACCGAGAGGTGGCCTGGCCGATGCCTCTGTACCTGCTGGTGTCGTTCGGCTGCTACTCCCTGGCCACGGTGGGGTACAGGGTGGCCACCTTCAACGACTGTGAGGAGGCTGCGAAGGAGCTGAAGGAGCAGATCAAAGAAGCCCAAGAGGACTTGAGGAAAAGGGGCCTGAAGATGTAGAACTTTAGAGAAGGGGGGACTTTTGATAGACTAAACGGGGATGAACGGACTAGTTTTACACACGACCAAGTGTCTGCACAAAAATAGATCTTGTTTAGGATGTGTGAAATGTGTCAGATGCAACTACTACTCAGAATTGGCACCCTTTTTTTTCTTTTGTTTCCAGCAGACATGATCAGAACATCAATCATAATGACCCGTCATGCAGCAAATGTGTCGCCTCTTTCAGATTAGATATTGATCAAATGTGCTTCCGGAAATTAGAAATTAACGGCCTGATGGATGTTCTCCACTATTTATAAGTGACAACACAACAGTTTGCACCATACAGATAAATGTTTAGTATTCTTGTCATTGAAAGACCTCTATGAAGTGAAAGATATTTAACATACCTGTTTGTCTGAATCTGTTTAGCAGGTGGTTTTACTGATTAACACACCCCAAACCAACACAAACTGTAAACACACACGGTGATGTCATTTGTTTGTAACGGCACACAGTTAAATACCCCTGAGAGTCACTCGTCAGCTAAAACATCAACAAGATGTCTGCAACAAGTCGTCGGTCAATGAAACCACAAGGTCACACTGGAACACTCCAAATACAGTCTGGAGATTGCTGCTTCTCTGTATGGACTTTACTTTATCTGTAAAGAAGTGTACATTCCAATGTCCAATTTCAGACTTGTGCCCTGCGGCTATTGCTGGAACTTAATTAAAATGGAGTCTATTTTTCTTCAGTTTTCCTGCCTACAGATGTGTTTGTGGGTTGGGGGCTCACATAGGGCCAGGAGGTATGCGAGTATCTGCATGAGTGCGCTGCATATATGATGCATTCCTTCTCCGAGCCTAACCCACATGGCCCGAGGGCTTTATATCAACTTCTCAATGCCTCCTGTGCAAGAGACAGATCTCTTTTGTCCCATTTTGTATTCAACGACGTGAGATATACTTCATACAGCATTTCATTTTCCTCCCTCACATAGGTTTGCTCCAATCAGAGAATGTAAGCTAAGTATGTAGTCCTGCACTAATCTGATGTTGGCGAATACAGATCTTTTGTGTGCGCTTTAAAATGCTGCATGCTCATTTTCAGCGAGTTCCCCGCTGAGCATAAACAAAGCATAGCCTGGCCAAGGGATCATTACAGGGTTTCAAAAGATCCCATAACTTAAGAAGAAATGCAAGAGAGTTAGCGATTCTTAGTGTGCAAAGCGCTGCCTGTTGTGCCGTTTGGCTGCAGCCCCATCATGCCTTGCAACGTCAGCCCCCCCTGTGAACGTCTGCAAGCTGTTGCAAGAGCAGTCTGGATGAAAGGCAACCTGTTATTTACCAGAAAATCTTCTACTTTTGGCAATTACACCAAAGGCTTCCCTTGGTAGGCGGTTATGTTCTCCCTCGTAACCACATGTGAAATCGTTAAGTTGCTTTTCTTTGTCATCATTCTCCTCGTATCTAACTTCAGACATCCGTCTGTTTTTATCCTGCAGGCTATCAGACAAAAGTACAACTTGGAATAGGCCAAACATTTTACCGACCATGTACAATGTGTGTGTATATGTAGCTACAGCACAAGTAGTTGACTTTTTCTTTTAATCCTTTGTTTCAAACATACAGTAAGCTTCATTCGAGACTTATCTCTTTACGCGATATCACATGTAATCAAGTATAATCTGATGCACAGACAGAGATGTATTAAAATCCATGCCATGAGAAACAACTACTCAAGCTTTTTTCTTTTTCTTTTTAAGCTTCACCACTGCTGTGGTTTTTGCAAGTAAGCGGCAAAAATCATGCACCCTGCACCTGATAGAGTACAGTAACTTGAAGCACAGAGCAAAATCCACAATAATAATAATTAGATTGCAGTTTTGTATAGATTTTGGCTTATTAGTATTTTTTCTTTTCTTTACGTGAATGATCTTCATACTGTATATTCCTGTAGGAATAAAACCTTCACACAGTCCTTCATAATTTTATCATTTATCGTGTAGATCATTAAGCTTACCTAAACCTGACCTGAAATAATACAAAACCAAAGATTTTCCGAATTGAAAATGTGAAGCTGTTTTTTTCTGAATCACATAAATAATGTATCCGTTCTTGTATCATAAAGTGGTTCTGTAAACTTGACTCATGGCAAAGTCATCTAAAATCTCTCGGTGATGTAACATGTCTAAGTGGCAACTTCAAAATCCCCTCGCTTCAATTCTCTTTTTTTTTGGACTATGAGGGCCACTTAGCCACACAATTTTTTTCATAATTGCTCTGCCTGTCTTTGAGAGGAAAGGTGACACACGTGCACAGAATGTTCTTTGTGCTCCGTTCTGAAGTGGTGAGGTGAGAGGCGTCAGATAAATTGGGAGAGGAGCTGAAAAACAGGAGGAAGCCTAATGGGGACATTGAGACAGTGAGGCCGGCCGGCTACGGGGTTGTGCCTGCAGCATGGCCTCACTGAGACCCGAAGACACTATAAAAAACATTTAGAAGGACACTCAGTGACACTGCTCGGAGAAAATCCATCTCGACAGGCTGAGAACCAAAAACTGAAAAATGATAACCTATCATTTTTCTGCACAGAAGACTTTTTTTCTCCCCACCCACACATTTCACAGTAAAACCTCAAACCCATCTACAGAAAGAGAGATGGAGTTAGTAATCGAGGCCCAGAGCTGAAAGAGATGGAGATTTGATACAGATACAGAAAAGGGTGAGCAGTAATGACAAGATGAGAGAGTGACAAAAGATGGGGGGGAGGAGATGGATACAGAGAGAGTGAACAGTTTAAAGTGGCAGAACAAAAGAACTGTGGAAGTGAGAATGAATTTTCTTTTTTAAAAGGAAAAGAAAAAAAGGGGAAAAAAAGGAAAGTGACCGAGTGACACAGACAGAAAAACCAAAGCATGAGGTGGAACAAGACAAATGACCGTAGCAGAGAGTGTGTGACAGGAATCTTTCGGGAAGAGCAGACCACACCCTGACCGCCAGAAATGGCAGGGGACCAAAATGTGTCCTGATTGGCCGAGAGGCTGAGTCCTACTCTGTGAAACCAAGGTGTTTCCTTCCCATCAGCCCAGTCTGACCCAGCTGTCATCTAAAGCTTTTACAGGCTCTAAAGCTGGACTCCAGCAAAAGAGGGAGTAAAGGAGCTTCTAAATATGCCGCTAATATAAAAAACGGCATGTAATCCGAGCGGGCATCATCGCTGGATAAAAATGATGTGAACCTGGTTCAAAGGTCACTCACGGGTTAGTCTATTCTTCTTTCGCTGCTCATAAACAGTTGCTTTGATACTTACAGGACACCAGGTTCCCATTCTAGGGCAGCATGGAGGCTTATAAATGCTACAAATAGCTACAATAACATTAGGTAACGTCCCTGAGGCCCTGTGAGGCAGATACTCCCGGCTCTTCCGAGTAGTAACACATGCTAGCAGGCAGACAAGGACTGCCCGTCAGAATCAGAAACAATTTATTGTATTTATAGCACGTTACACATGCATTGCATTTGGCTAGGTGGTTGGTGTGTACCAGTATACACAGTGCAATAGTATAAGACATACATAAAAATGTACAAACAAACAAACTAGGAGTACAAAACAAGTATATTATTAAAGTGTCAAATATATTTATAGATAAAAGGTGTGCAGGGGTGTGCAACTGTAAGGAATTGTCCTGTGGATGTAATTGTCTGAGTCAGTAAGGGTCCCGGAGTTTATTGATGAACCCGACTGCATATGGGAAGAAACTGTATTTATGGCGTGAGGTCTCGGTCCTGATGGACCACATTCTCCTGCCAGAGGGAAGGGACTCAAAGAGTTTGTGTCCAGGGTGAGAGCGGTCGGCTGCATTCTTTCTTGCCCGCTTCTGGGTTCTGGAGGCAAAACAGTCTCGGAGGAACGGCAGATTGCACACAATCACCCTCTCAGCAGAGCAGATGATATGCAGTCTGCTCTTGTCCCCGGCTGTGGCTGCAGCGTACCAAACACTGATGGAGGAGGAGAGGATGGACTCAGTGATGGCAGTGTTGAAGTCATTGTCTTTGGCAGTTTGCACTTCTTCAGGTGCCTTAGGAAGTAGGCAGACTCATCCACACCAGAGATTAGTCCAATGAGGCCGTCGTCATCAGTGAACCTCAGGAGCTTGGCGGACTTTGTGACTGGAGGTGCAGCTGTTGGTTTACAGGGAGAAGAGAGGGGAAAGAAGCCGCCTTGGGGGGAACCGGTGCTGATGGTCCGAGAGGCTGAGACGCGTTTCCCCAGCTTCACATGCTGCTTCCTGTCGGACAGGAAGTCTGTGTATCATGGATCATGTGTCCTACTGATGAGTGTCCAGAGATGCAGAGATCGACTAGCTGGCCATGCCAAACCTACACTCTGAATTGCGAATTTTCTTGCTGCGTCTCATGGCTTCTTCACGGTTGTTAGTTACACACAATATTGGCTCAGCTCTCGCTCGATTAAACGCTGATGTGCATTATGTGCATAAATGCCTTGTTGGATGGGAAATGTTTGATTTTATACAGCCCCAATTTGTGCCTCTCATGTTTTGATAGCTAAGCATTCTTTTTTTCAGAATGTTGATACTGTGGTCTTTGATCGAGACTAAGAATTTACGGCCATGCTTACTGCTATGTGAGGCTTTTCTTTGGGCACAGTGGTGTCAGAATACAAACATCTAATAATGACAATAACATGCTGATGTTTCACAGGTATATATACCATGTACACAATCTTAATGAACATCAGTTGTACAGGGGATCACCCAAGTCGCAGACTAGAACCCAAAAGCACAAATAAGTTGCAAGGAAAGTTCTGCTTACTATCAGTTCAGGAAATATCAGGAGATTAGACTCTTTGGCTAACAAATCCAAAAGAGCCAAGCAGAAAATCCAAGGTCCAAGAAACAGGAAAGCAGGTCAGAACAGGCAGACCAAATTAAACAAGCTAGGAAATGCTGGAGAGCTTGGAAGACACCCACAAGACAGTCTGGCGGAGACCTGAAGGTGAGCTGGTTTAAATTCTGAGGGGCCGATGACAGAATAAGCTGCAGGTGAGGGAGAGCAGGGGAAGGAAATGAGTTGATGGCATTGTCTGAGAAAGTGGAAGGATCTGAAATGATGAAGCATAAGCAGATGAAAACAAACTAAGAGCTGGTAGGATCTAGTGGTGACGTTGCAGATTGCAACTACTCCCTTTCAGAGACTGTGCTGAGTGCTTCTGTGGCTCCTAAAGTAGTGTCGAGATGGTACGCATGGCCTCTGAGCGAGCAGAACGACATTATCACAGTTTTGCATGTCGGAGAACGAAAGTGGTCTTCGGCCCCCTAAAAAACTCAAAAGGCCTCTCTAGTACAAACCATGTTTCTGTTTTTCTTGAATTGAAGGGAGGAGAAAGCAAGATGAGTAATTTCTGGCAACCTGAATTGGAAATATAGCAACAGCTGGAGCAATAGAAGAAAAATATTTGACATGCGTCTGATGTAATTTCCTTTTCATTATTAAGATGATTGAAAGAGTCTTTGACGATTCTAGAAACACTTTCTGAACAGCTCATTTATGCATGAAGATAATGTAATGGTAATACGTGAGAGGCAAAAACTGAGGCTTGATTTAATATACATTTTACTTTACAGCATGTTTCCTCGAAGCATCTTCTTTGATCACATTCCCAATATTCAGACATTTGGATTCACGCTCACCTTGCTACCGCTTCTAATGCATCTGATCTGTGAATTTGAGCTTTAAAATCCTACGTGAACATCAAATGGAGATTTGTCTTCTTCTTTCAGGCCTGTGAAAGCGTTTCCCTCAGGAGGTTTTCTGTGCCCCACGTTGGTTCCGGTTATCTGCTGACTGCCCTTAACATTTACTACAGCGTTAAAGGTTTCACACTTGCTGTTCACATTTACTCAAGCTGGTACGCCGAACGAGCGAGTAAATAAAAACAATTGTCTGCTCTTGACGAGCTGCCGCTCAGTGGAGCCTCTTCTTGGGGTCGGGCGGTTAAGGGGCCTGTCCGCCGGCCCTAATTTATGACCCTCCTTTTAAAAACATTGGGGAGTTGTGAGGCAGGGGCACCACTTTTTTTTGGTGCAACAGCTGTTTTCACTGTCACAGCCGTAAAGCTCTCCCGGGAAAGGAGAGACAAGAAGAGAGACGGGAACGATTACTCGTCATGCAACTTGCACACAAGCAAAGCTTCGTGGCTGGAGAACAGAGGAGCAGTGTGTGTGTGTGTGGAGACAGGGTGTTATCGACATAAGGTTGAGATAAAGACAGTAGAGGGATCACACCTGTGTGCTTAGTCTTCATGCCAAAAGGCAACCGTAACAGTAATGATAAACACAGGCCTCTCATCGTTTCGCCTTCATCTCTCTAGCTGGTCTCCAGCCACCCGTGGCCTTGGTTCTGTTCAACTACTGTCACATTAGCATGTGTGTGATTCATTATCTGAGCTATTGGCTCCTTCTGAGGAGATATGAGTGTAATCATAAGTAGAAATGGGCTGGGTTTCCTGAAAGCTTTTCAGCACCAAAATCATCTTACTTCAAGAGGGAAGTGTGATCTTTAATTTAGGATAATGCTGGGAACCTGGATCACTTTTTTTTCCAAGTGTAGATAATTAAACCTTTACCCAAAATCATGTGCATACAAGACTGCTAGTCCTGTTACGGCTGTACTTTGGTGCAGCATTGCTGTTTCACATACATATTAAAGCCACCGTGTCAACGTAATTACAACAACGTCAACATGCTAATGTTTACCATGTTCCACGTCTACTTTTTACTATGTTAGAGTTCTAACATTTTCTAGCTAGTACTAGACAAGTTAACATTTTGACCCGATAACGGAGCCAGATGTGAAATCCAGGCATAATCGGAGTCATTACAAATCATCCTGTGGGCGTGAATGACCGAACCAAACTTAATAGCAATCCATCAAATCATTGTTAAGATATTTAACTACAAGGCACAAAACAGACCAACACTATCAAATAAACAGTGTACAAGGAGGAGAGACATGCAAGCATGGGGCTAAAAAACAAACACAAGAAAGCTGTTCGGGTTTTCCAAAAATATCTTTTATTTCACATGAAAGTTTCACATTTAGCATATTTATCAAACTTTTTTATATATAATCTTCTATATATATATATATAAATATATACATATTATACACTTATTTTTTTTTTTTTTTTTTTTTTTTTACTTACACATGTACAAAATTAGGTAACAAGAATCCAGATAAAAAAAAAGACTGACTTCAATGGTAGTCATACACCGTTGTGCTTAGTCAAGCCAGCCTGTCAGGTGAAGATGTGCTTGGCAACTTTGATGCCGTGTCTCGTCTCTTGTGAACTGGTGATTATAACCTTTTCAAATCATCCAAAACCGTGTGAATTATTAGGTCTAAATAAATGAAGTTTGTGTTGAAAACATGAGAGGAAAGCACCATGGTACACAGGGTTGGTTCCTGTAGTAATAAAAGATGTTAGACAGTTTAACCAATACAGCGGCAAGATCCAACAAACAGAGAAGTCCAGCCTCTCCGCAACACACACACACACACACATCTCAGTGTTCACTTTTGGCAGAAAAACATTTTGTATCATCACTCTTTCAAGCAATCGCTCCCTTTTTCTTACTCTCACTTCAACTCACACGCTCGCCCTTTCACACAAGTCCTAACTCTACCAGGAGACTGAGAGAGAGAGAAGCACTCCCCATGGCCAACAAACATGGCCAGTAAACAGTCCTCTTCGTGAGCACATGCTATATACAGTAAAACTTCTCAGCTGCAAATGTTATAAATTATCTTCACAGAATGTACACGCAACACAGTTCGATGGAGTGTGTTTTTATGTCTCATGGCCTCTGATGTCAGCGTGTGTGTGTGTGTGTGTCTGTTTGTGTACGTGTGTGTGTAACACTGTTATGGGTGTATGTCGTTGTGTCTGTACTGTGCAGCGTTAGTGCTACAGTGTATAAGCACATGGTCGAGTTGGTAGTCATGAGAACGGCCCCCGTGCCTGTCAATGCTACATTTAGAGAAAGTTATCACTTGGGACACCAATGCCACTCGATACCATTACGATAACAATACAACAAGTAATACACAATACTCAAGGGTGGAATAGTGTACAGGTTGGAGAGATGACTGATCTTTGGCTCTAAAGGTGAGAGATTACTTTTCCACTGAATGTGGATTCATCCCATCGAAATTTAATTCAAACAGAGTTGATGTCTTTGCTCTTGATTGTTCTTCGGCCACTTTAAGTCCCTCTTCATCTTCTTCATATTGTCTTTTCAGGTTATCCTCCAAACTTGGAGAGAGCCCTAACAAAATACAAATCAAGGAGAGCTTTGTCTTTCCAAGAAAAGAAAAAAAAACCTTTTGAAAAATAAGATGAAGCACAGATACTTTGTCTCAAATGCTCAGGAGTTCTTCAACACGTTCCATCTGTACTTTACAAGCTCCAAGAGTCTTCCCAGTGGCCAGCACTGGGCATGGAAAACTGTCTTTTTGAGTCTGTGGTCTCATCCCCACGGACTGTCTTCATTGTAGTCCCTGAAAAGAAAGTCTGCTAACAGCGGTCCTTTCATGTACTTTCAGTGCAACAACAGCAGTAATGAAGATGGGACGAGCAGGGAGAGCATCGAGAGGGAGGCAGCCGTCGCCACAGAGTTTGACCGCACGCTCTTCTGGACGTCTGGCAGGATTACCACCGGGTCATCTGCTTGAAAATGGGAGATAAAGAAGACACATTAGCTCCACATATTTACAACCTAACGTAATCCAGAATGTGTCTGGTCTGTTTCAAGATCAGGGATAATTAGAAAGGACGCAGGGTTGGTAAACATACCTGCAGGCAGTCTGTTGGACGGGTTGTGAACCCCACCCCCAGCTCCAACTCCAGCCCCACCTGTGCCTCCTTTAGCCACTCTGGCCTCTTGAGAGCCTGAAAGAAAAAGAAAAATGCCATCAATTACTCTGTTTAGGGTCTCACAATAGCCTAACACGACTATCACAAATATGCTGCTCTCCCTACAGCCGGGAGGGCGGTTAAACTCACCATCAGCAGCCACGACGTCCACCCTGAGCCTGAGGCACTCCTGTCCATGATGGTGCAGAGGTTTGGCTGCCGGGAAGAAACAACACAGGCGTTAACATCCCAACTAATACACTAAGCCTCCACTGGCCCCTAATTCACCTTCATGCACACACACACACACACACACACACACACACACACAGTCACGCACACGTACATGCAAACACTTGACAACAGACAGACACAGGGACAAAGCTTAGGAGGCCATCTGTGACCAGGCGAAGTGTGTCCTGCAGTTTATCTAATTACAGCCATGGTCAGAGTGACAACACTCCTGGCTCTATGTGGTAACCTTCTAGCAGGGGAAGTGTTGCATAAACTTGGGAAACTGAGCCAACACCCCGGGTTAATGTCCATGTTAAGCTTCAATGAGAAGGCCACCGAGCTCCAGCATGTCACGGGTTAGTAGAAAAACTAAACTAAACTGCAGAATGTTGCCCTCACTTCCTTCAGTCGAAATATGAGCCTGATTGCCATGACATTTTCCCATATGGTTCCCATATGATAAATCTTTTGGATGGGTTGCCTTGAAATTTGGCACAGACATTAGCGTCTCTCAGGATGAATTGTAATAATGTTTTATATACACACACACATATATAAAAACCTCATTGAAAATATTATTATAATTATAAAAAAGAAGAACACTTTGAAAGATATATACATATGTATATTGACACTCACAGATATAATAGTAGCTTTCTCCTTGACGAAACTCTTTTCCCAGAGTGAACGGAGTAAACCGCTGGAACTTCTCAGAGAACTTCTCAGGGGCGTGGGGAGCAAACGGATGGCCACACTCCCAGCGCATCTGGTCGTATGATTGGGGCTTGCAGGAGTCGTAGTCCTCGCGCTCCACCATGTAGAGCACGTATCGCTCAGCGTCCAGCAGTGGCACCTCACCCTGAGGGTAATGGGGGCAGACGATGTCCAGGTAGTCGTTGAGCTTCACCTCCACGGTGTAGTCGTCCCATAGGAACCTGCAGGGAGGAGGCAGAGGAGGACGGTTATGCAAGCGGCAGGAGACCGATAACCGCGCTTATACCATCAGAGCCGTAATAAATATAAGCCTCAAAACCTGTGATTATATATTGATCGGCTACACGCCGGAGTACAACGGGGAAATCAGAGGAAAGTCTAAGAGGCCTGGGAATAAGACATGGAGAGAGGGAGAGAGAGAGAGAGGGAGGGAGATAGAGAGGGAGAGAGGGAGAGAGAGTGTTTGTGAGTGTCGAAATATGTGTGTGTTGGAGCGGAATGAAGAGGGAAAATGCAATAAGTGGAATAATGATCTACAGAGAACATGTGCATAAATATGGATGAACGTGAGGCCGGCGTATCTGCCGCTGCACTGAGTGCACATTGATCCACGTTCCCCGGGAGTCGAGTGATGTTTACAGAGAAACATTAGCAGTCAGTTAGCCCGTTAAGACGGCAGATGAGTATCGACATCAGCAGGGTGACGCACAACACACCCACACAGACAAAGAGGCAGAATGCATTATGACAAGTCCACATCAACAGAAGCAGACACACAAACCGGAGTTGACGAGCGATATGGATTCAAATGAAGGTCACATGTGTTTTAAGCCATTCATTAGGGTGAGAGAGACAGGCGGACACGTACAAAACGAGTCTGGTGACGGCCTGTAACCGTCTCCCACCACATTCCCTCTCATTACTAATACAGAGACACAGTCAGACTGTCTGCCTCCCCTCCATTCCTCTCTGCATCCCTCCCGTCACTCCTCCACCCTCTCCGCCCTCTTTACGATGGTCCTCAAGTAAACTAAACTCCCTCCCTTCCCCTTGGAAGTAGGTTAAAGGAGCAATCGCAGAAAAGCGTTTAGCATCTCAACCTGCTTCCATTGTCCCCACAAACACAATTTAATTATTACAGAAACACTCAAAAACACCAATTTAGTATTCTCTGAGGCCGTCTGAATTGGCCTTATCTCAACTGCCCATGATTCCTTCCTCCTCCTGGATTTTCTGTCGGAGATATTATGAGTTTATCGCCAGGGAATTGACATTAAAGGTATTTCAGCTTTCTCCCGTAGCCCCTGACTGAGTGGCTGCTCAGGGGGCGGCTCACAGCTAATGCTCTCTTCTCAGCCAAAGCCATCTATCAGCGGTCTGGAGCGGTAGCTGGCCGCTAGCAACACACACTAACTCACACACACTTCCCAGTAATTCCCATCTATCAACAACCTAAAGCAGTAGCTACTACTATTTGCACCCACCCACCGAACACACACACACACTCACACCTCCTCCCCCGGTACTGAGCTCCAGAGCGATGCCTATCAGTTACCGTCTCCTACTGTTCTGGAGCACCAGGGGTTCTCTGAGAATGGAAGAAATTTGACAGACTTCAATATTTTCACAACACACAAGGAGAATGTGTGTCTAATATAGGGTTTTGTTGCTTTTGCAATGAATACATGGCTAGTTCATGAGGCTTTCACCGACCCCAAAGAAAGAGGCAGGCATCCAGTGTGAGTAAGCTATTTAATCTGATCCACAGATCTCAAAGAGTTAAGTTCCCAAAAGCCTACAGGGTGCCAATCGGACACCTTTAGCACCGAAAGAACCCCCAAGAAACATCCCCACTGGAGTGGGGCTTTCTTTGAAAAATCTGTCGTTTTCTCATAAAGCCTCTAAATGTAACAAGCAGCATTTGGGGACTTAGTGTTTGTGTGACACGGTCCATATGTGTGGCTAACGATCAAAGTGCACGGGCCCCTGCCGCTCGTTAGCTGCTGTTGTTGTTTTTGGCCGGGGGTCCCCCTGGTGCCGCCTGGTGAAGGACAGACGCTGTGGCTCCAAACACTGGGCCCTGACTCCTGCTCCCCCTCTGCCTCCCCCTCCCACCCCTTTACCTCCCTCCGCATGGCTGCATTCCCTCAATGCTGATGACCAGATTAGCCGGCAACGCCATTGTAACAGCAACACAGGCGCGTTAGAAAACCTTTTTACCTTTTAACCTTCTTACTTCCATCGAACTGTGTTGATAATAGTGTTGCCCCCAGACAACTTTTGGTACATGTGGTTGTGAGGGGGGGAGGGGCAATAATTATCATTTTGCCATGGTCCAGACAGCTTTGTGCTTATCTGCAGTTTGCCCGCCACGCTCCGTTTACCAGATTGGCGCTAAAGTGTTTTTTCCCCCTGCCACTTTCAATTCCAGTCGAATCGATAACACTATTGAACAAACACTGTTGTCTGCTTTTGCCTGACAGAGTTATCATCCCGCTGCAAACACAGAAAACACACACAAACAAACCCCCTAAAGCCAATCCCCCCCCCCACACTCTTGCAAAGCCCGGATAACAACCCAGTTGTGGTATGCTCCCAATGTGTTCATCAAAAGGGGGTCAAAGGGGGGTGCAATTAAAACACAAAAAGGGGTATTAAAGTTGCCCCGGAGGGGGGTAATTATGCCCTCCCGCTCCCCATTTCCCAGCCCCTTTAGGCAGAGAGTTTGGGGGCTGGGGGGGTATGAATAGGCGTGGGCTGGCGGAAATGGCTTTTGAAGTTTCTTTCAGTCAGAGCAAGTATCTATGCGAGTGCTACAGTTGCTTCATCAACACCACCGTTCCACACAGCGTCTCTATTCACAACGCGCCTGCACTGATGGAATACCTCACTTAGCAGAGAAAACAGTGGTTGAATACGCACCCGGGGAGGCTGGCTAGTCCCTTTTACTAATGGCAAATAGTTTTGTTCCCCTCTAACGCCTCTGCATTGAAACGTTCCACATCATCTGCTTAATTAACTGATCGCAGTAACACACTTCAAAGGGAGCTTAGGTCTCTGTGTGAAAAGGTTTAGCTAACAAAGTCAAATCATGCCACCGTCACTTTGGCAGTCCTGCTCCGTCTCCCCCAGTGTGTGTCCCTTCTTATTTCCTCCTCCAGACTGTTCCCCTCTCTCCGTCTTGAAAGTCTTGATTTATTCCCATTGTTCATCCAAAGATACTTTCTCTTTATGACAGGGCCGCTTGGAGCGTCAGCCGAAGCAACAGCATGGAAGAGTTGTATTCTGTACTTAAGGATGATTTGTGGAGCAATGGCAGATATGCAGCGGGGATTGTCTGCATGCGTGTCTGTCTCAGCCTGAGACTCTTAAATGTGTGATTGTTTGTGTTGGATTGTGTGTGTGTGTTGCGTCTGACGAGCTCAGAGGAATCTGGGAGTGTGTGATATGGAGGATAATAAATGCCAATAATGGACAGCAGTGAGGGAATGTATAAATATGTGTGTGTACAATCTGCTGAAAAATAGACTACAGGCTGGTCCCGGCTGCTCTTCATCCTATCCAGAGAAGGAATTTCTGATTTATTTGAGCCTCTTCAGGAGCAGGAGTCTAATCTCTCTTCTTTAATCTCTCTAGCCAGCGTTTTGCTTTCTTCTCCACCAGCGTTTTGCTTTCTTCTCCACCTCTACCCCCTCCTTTCACCCATCCATCACCCTCTCATCTCTGCACTCTATCGCCCTGTGGAATGCTGGACCTCTGAGGCGAAGAAGCCGCAATGTGGATCAAAGGTCGGACAATCTCCAAGTCAGCACCGGAGGGGCCTTGTGCTTTTTAAAATTCTAGCGACGGGTGCTCAGACGGGGATCGCACACTTTAAAGATCGATTCAGAACTACTTTAAGGTCCATAAAAGGCCACGTCTAAAAACAGGAGCTCCGCTCTACTTGACCTGTGCGCTCACCCCAACCACATAAACATGATTATTTTCCTCCCGGGTTTTTGCGCCCGACAGTAATGTGACCCATACGGTGACTGGCCCGCGCCACAGATGAGTGAACCGGAATGCGGGGACCACCTAATCGGCTCATCCAAGCCTGGATTATTGGGTGGAGCAGAGGCTGAGCTGTGGTCCATTCATCAGCACCAGACCCTGTTTAATACGGGGGGCTTAGAGCGGACAGCGAGGCCCGGAGCAGCGGCCGAGGGGCTGGGGACAGAGTAAGGGGCGAGATAGGCAGGGTGGGGCTTTTTTTTTGTCCCGCTACTATTGTTCTCACACAGAGACGGGATATTACTCCTTTACACTGGGCGTTCAGAAGAGACAGGGACTGTGGATATGTGTGCCCGTGGTTGCAGAGGGGAAAGTGAGAGGTGTTAACAGAGTAATGAAAGACACTGGCCACAAGGGAGCCATTTCTTTCAAGGTACATCTGAAGCGACGTGACTCCACGAGGGAGGCGGCACATCACAGAGAGGTGAAGCAGCGCGGAGGTGCATCATGAGTCGAGTTAAGCGGGAGGGTTTAACGTTATTGCTCAAACTCCTTTTGTTTCATCCGTCTATCTATTCATCCATCAAGGTCAGCCGTCCCCTCCCACTCTCTGTCCGTCTTTCATCACTCAATAAGCAAACCAGATCCTCGTGTCAACTCTCTCCCTACCCCCAACCCCAGACTCGCTGAACCAATCGCAAAGATGGTATTCCAAATATGCAACTTTCTGACCCACCGTTTGCAGAGCACAATGCCGCGTGGGCACGCTGGGGTCGTCATAGAAACGAATATGGTCCAAACTCATGCGGCTCCTCCTTTTTAAACACAATATTCCAACCTCCTTTCATTGCGCCGTTTGACTTTTTGTCATCCATCTCAATCAGCTTTCTCCCGTCCGTCATTCAACCTTTGTCTGTCCGGATCATTGGGCATTCCGCCGGCGTTCTTGGCTGAACTTGCCGAGCTCCTTTTTGCCACCCGGCTTTAAGTCCAGCAGAGAAATAATTGGCTGATTCTGCTGAATAAGAAGGCTTAGACGAATACATATGCTCTTTCCAAGTGTCTCACGCTGTCCCCTGAGCCATTTGTATCTTATAAAAAGGGCCAGAACACAAAGGTCAACACTGACAACACATTTCTCAGGAGGCAAATATCTGTACAATAAAATTGATTTTCCTGATGATTGATTTCCACAAGGCAAAACGTTCATGCTGATCTTCATCATTTTTTACATGAACTCTCTAGGCTGGTGGCTTAATGAATTCCATGGGGAAATAATGTGAACTCAAGCCACAGTTCTTAAATATATTTGTTTTAATGCAGCAGCAGTAGTAGTAGTAGTAGTAGTAGTAGTAGCTTACCTAGTAGTAACAGTGGTAATAATACAACTGACCTCTAGGGGGTGGTAGTATTTGCTGTGTGGACATGTTTACACACTGAACCCAGACATCCAACAAAAAAGAGAAAAAAAACAAAAGTTTTACACAATAAAACAAACACAATGTTTAATTTTCAGAGATAATATCTTGACTCCTGCTGACTAATTGTTATTATAGGCCTATTATTATCACATATACAGTGTTGGTGCATTGAACGTCACAAAGACTTGACAAACAAGTCTGGAGGACACACACACACACACACACACACACACACACACACACACACACACACACACACACACACACACACACACACACACACACACACACACACACACACACACACACACACACACACACACACACACACACACACACACACACACACACACACACACACACACACACACACACACACACACACACACACACACACACACACACACACACACACACACACACACACACACACACACACACACACACACACACACACACACACACACACACACACACACACACACACACAGTTTGAAAAAGAAAGTGCAGAGTCTTTTTCATCCTCTGTGATTTTTCTGTGCGGTTAAAAAGAGGAGGAGCAAGGAAGGCCTGCTGTGAAGATAAGAAAGAGGCACAAGGATGGGCACGGGGCAGAGAAACACTGGCGAGCTGGACTGGGGTCAGAGGACAATCCAGAATAGAGACGCAGAGATTTGACAGCAGTGCAGGCGGGGGGTGGTGGACCCCAAATCATCCTCACGGCTCGACAGTTTAGCACATCCCTAATGGAAACAATTAATCACTGCTAATGCATATTCTCTTTGTTCAAATATGTTCATTCCACAAACAAGCCTGGGAAAATCAAGCAACTCCCAGAGTCCAGGCCTTTACAGTCTTGCGTGTGTTGGTGTGAGAACTGTATTGTTTATTGTGCAGACAGGATACGCTGTTTTCCCGGGAAAAGACGTGGCCAGGAAGTGCAGCACTTCATAGGGAAGCACACAGACAGCACGCCTGCAGGAAGGTAAAACCTTTGGCCTGATTCTCTATCTGATGCAGTCAATAAAACAAGCCATTGACACTGGCAACAACATGTGGGAATATCGAACAGGATAAAAATCTGCTTTTTGTTGGGGGGAAACTTAACATTGAGCGAATGTGGTTCATGAGGTAAAGTCTTCCTACAGACGATTACAGACTGTTAAGATCGGGAACGTCAACAGACTTCAATGAGCATTGAGCCTGTAAGAGGCGATTACCATCGGTTGGACAATCTCTCAGAGTATTTTCCCCAGATTGAATTCAGCAGACAGATTACAAAGTCTGATTATGGGTGGTGGGAGGCGACAGACAATGTGAGAAAAAGATGGCCTCAGATGTAGGAATTTGCTGAAGAGAAAGGGGCGGGGCGTTTAGAGCGAAGGCTGGATTAGGAAGTAAAGTGGGAAACAAAGATGTTTTTCAAGGAAACTAGCTTTGGTTCAGATTACATGTAAATCGCAGAACTCCCATATCTATTGCGTTCACCTAATCACACCCGCTTACTACCAAATCTTATCTTTCATCTTAAACATGCGCGCGCTCACATGCATGGAAGTCAAACAGACACGTTAACCTACTCCTTTGTTTTTCTCTTTATTTAAAGTCCTGTTTGAACTCTCAGACTGGCTCTACTGCTTCCATTTCCACTGCTTCAGCAATACTCTCACACGGACAGACAAGTGGAAAAGAATAAACCTGTTTGCTGGGAAGACTAAAGCTGCTTTTCATAGGGAGGTAGAAGGAGGAAGCTTAAAGAAAGAGGGATGGGGGGGGAGCGTGAAGGAAAGGGCAAAGTGCCTTGTGACGGATCGCCATGGATGCCAAGAACGATAAAAAATTCCACACCTCTTAGCATGCTTCCCTCCTTCCCCCGTTTCCGTGAGCCAGAGTTGGAGGTGAGGAAATAAAAGACTGAAAAGGGACAGCTTGTAAAGTTGAGATAAAAGCTGGTGAAGGAGCGAAGGGGACCGAAAAGACAGGAGGGGGAAAGAATGAGAGTTTCCCAGAGGCAGAGCCATGTGAAGAGGGGCCGGCCTGAGTGGCAGCCAGTATTCAGGGACCACCGCCGTGACAGAATGACTGACAGATTGATAGAGGCTGTGCCACTTCATCACATAGCGAACTCTGACCCCCAATCGGTCACACCAGTTACTATTCTCTTTCTGTGGCTCACCGTAAAGACCGTTCCCCAATTTGTATGGGACGCATCACAAAACACCCTTATTGACTGGATAAATACCACACAGAAAAAACATTCACACGGAGGAAACACCCCTTGAATGAGTCCTTCAATCGAGCAATCACAGCTCAAAAAACTCATTTAAAACATACTTTTTGGAAGTGTAGTTTGATGTTTTAGCTGAATGAAACGAAGCTCATTGGAAAGGCAGAGGAGAGCCAAAACTTCAGCGTCGGAACAGATTAGCTCAAAAATGTGTCATCGTTATGATGAGGACGATGTCAAAATAAACATGTGCAAGAGAGAGCCATGAAACGGTTAACAGACTCGCAGGCCTGGAGACCACAGAACCAAGTTAAAACGGGAACTTTGCCAAGGAGAGGGGGAGGGAGGTGCTAGAGAGAGGGAGAGACAGGTACAAAGAGGAGGAGGAGAAGGTGGAGAAGGAGGGGGGAGGTGTGTGTGTGTGTGTGTGTGTGTGTGTGGGGGGGGGGGGTCTACTCGTGCTCTTTCAGCAGGGGAAAGGGGGAAAGGGAGGAAGGAGCAGATTATTGGAGTGCAGAGGGCTCCTGGGACGATGTTAACATCAATCACCACTGTGTGGCACATGTGAGTGTGACTGAGGTTAATGTGTATAAGAGTGTGTGAGTCACACAAATCTGGTGATGTTGTGAGTATACACACACACACACACACATTTTACAAAAGACAAGTACACACACTGGCATGCAGGGGCCCGAACTAACTGGGCACACTGGTGAGCCTCTTTCTGGGAATCAACCGGTGCTGGTGATTAAGCTGCTAATCACACACAAAGGTTACAAATATACTAACAAGTAAAAAGGTCAGCGAGTGCTGAAAGACTCGCAGTCAGCAATAGAGTTCACTCATGCTGGAACAAAGTGGTCGTTAAAGTACAGGCAGGGATGACCTTGGAAGACACACACACACACACACACACACCAGTGTGGAGCAGGACAACGGTGCATGTATAGACCTATATACGAGTGTGTGTGTGTGTGTGTGTGTGTTGCTAAATCCCTTAACAAACACACTGAGAAAAAGGAAATGAGCCTGCACCACAGTGATCAATCTGAGATCAATTTGATTAACGACAGCTTTCTAACCAAGATGGAACAATAAACCGGGAAAAGAGAAAGAGGGAAAACACATCTCACTAGAGAAAAGATGGACGTCAACACGCTGTATGAAGTGATGGGTCAAAGGGGAGAGCAGATTGCTGGGAATGATGAAAAGCACCAAATGAAAACATCTCCGAGACCTTTTCCGCAAATACAGGATTAAGAGTAGCTAAAGAGGGAGATTTAGCACAGTCATCCGGAGAAGAAATAGCAAGCGCAAGAGGACGGATTACTAGTTTATATACACACACACACACACACACACACATGCATGATCACTGTCGTTCCACAGCGGGGAAAACAACAACACCCCTTTCCATCTGGGACTTTCCATCTGATTTTCAGGGCTTTGACGCTGTAAATGTGACCTTTCCGACAACAGTGCATGCTATAGTTTCAACCACTGGGGAGATCTGGAGGGAGAACCGTGGTTTAATGTAAGCTTGTGGGAGCATTATTGAAAATCTGCTAGTTTGCAACCAAGACAAGACATGTGTGCAGAGAGAGAGGGAGAGCTAGAGAGAGACTGATTGATTTAGTTGGCGTTGTCAGCTGGTGTGATTGAGAGTCCTGGTTTGTGATTGTCTGCCAGGAGGCCCTGTTTGTGCTTGCCCGTCCCGAGTGGGTGTGTTTGTGTGCGGGTGCGTGTAGAAGTTTGTTTGTGGCGTGTAAACTTAACTCTCCTCGTTCCCCCCCGGCCACCATCAAACATCATTCTAATTGACCCCCACTTATTCCGAATGGCCCCTAACCCCCCCACAATTTGAGCTCCAATTCCTCCTCCCCTGAGCAATCCATCTCTCTCCCCCACAGCGTGACCTACTGGGCAGGCCTCAAGTTACCTCCTCCGTCTCTGTCACACACCATTATTACTCGTCTTACCACCTGAAATATGAACACCCCTATGTCTCCCTGACAGCCACGTAAACCCCATGTGATATCTCTTGATTTAGGAGACACCGCAACCTCCCACTCCACACAGAAGGTTTGCACTCTGTCAGATGGGGAGGATATGATATTTCAACACGTTGTGCTGTGAGACAGAACAGAAAAAAAGCATAACTACTTCCAAGAGGGGAAAAAATCCTTCCCTGTAGGATTTCAGCTCATTGGATGAAGATTCAAAAGCATCAAACAGAACAGAAATTCACTGCCTTTTCAACTGTGTTATCAAACTATTGTTCCCCCTTACAATAAATAAACTTGCATACACGTGGGCATAAGGAGTCCAAATAAAGAAGTGTTTTAGTTTTCATATATGCTATTTAATAAAGTCTTAAATAAGAGACACACTCACCAATTTAAAAAGGAGCTATCCTCCCTCAGAAGTAAGCTGTTAACTCTCTTGCCACTTCACAAAGATAAATATATGCTGGAACTAATCCCGCAGCATAGGTACACAGATTGCGAAATGGATTAAATCTTAACAGGTTAGACCAAGTATTACAGGTAAACAGCACCATAATAACAGGTTCGAGCCCAGAAAGGGAGAGAGGGGGAGGGAGAGAGACTCCCAACTGTCCTGCATTATCATGACAACCGCAGCCAGTTGCCTCCATCACGAATGCATCCCAAGTAGCTCGCTGAATATGCATGAGTCGCAACTATTCAAACGCATCAGAGTACGGATCATTATGATGTAATGCACTCAGAATTAGGGTAAAGTCTATTTTATGTTCAAGATGCCAAACAGGCGTTGTTTTTATGCATTGGCAGATAAAAAAGTGAGTGCAAAGGTGGATTCCAGAGCACTGCATGAGCATGGGGAACCCCAAATTATAAAGAGAGACTTACTTGGGGTTCGTGCTGTTCCAGTAGACGCTGTGCCGCTCCGCTGAAGCAAACCACGCGCAGACGCTCACAACGAAGCCCACAATCCAGACCAAATCCATGGTGGAGAGGAGTGGAGGCGTGCAGAGAGGAAACACAACTCAGGTAGGTTGTGCGGAAAAAAAACTAAACTAAAAAAGTTCACCGAGAGGAGCTCGTCCACGCACCTCAAGACTGCACGATTAGGAAACGACTTTACGCATGCGTGAAGCTAAAAGAAAACTAAACGCAAGTCGATACGCGGAGCAGTAACAAAAAAAAAAACACCGTAGAGAGATCAGGTTAACTCGACAAGTCCGTAGTCAATGAAAGCCTGAGCTGCGTGGTGGCTGGTTTTGTGAAATGCACACAGCCACAAGCCCCGCCTCTGTGGCAAAAGGGACCAATCAGCGGGCGGTCCGAGAGACGCGCGCTCCGCAGCTTTCTAGGCCTGCTGTGTGTTTACGTGTTGAACATAATATTACAGCCCCATCATTTACAGTACGTCCGAGTAGGTCCACAGCACAACATTTAATTAAATATCTAATTAATATTTCTACGCTAGATATTTGCAGTATCATATCTACAATCAGCTTCCAGTAACCTTATCACAGTTCAAGGTTTTCTTCATTGTAGCGAATATAATGTCACTTTTTGCAGATTTGATTGTTTACAATTCTATAGTACCCTACGTTTAAAACATTTCTGATCGGATAGTGACACCTCTAGAAAGGTATCAGTTCAGTTAAACTACAATATGAGTCATGTTCCGTGTTGATTATGAACATGTTTTAAAGCAAGAAAGCACTCATTAAGTCATATGATATATATTTTATGTTACTTAGGTGCATGAAAAATAATCAAATTAATTGCACTTGCAACAAATAAATCAACACCTAACATTAAGCAGCTACACACGACACATTGTAAATGAAAACTGAACATTAAAAGCTGCAAAACACGGTTTTCTTGTATCTGATGCAAGGCTATTGCATTACGTTTCACCTTTGTTCAAGTTAGTATGTCCAATGTCGAATGCTTTCAAACTGCTTTTCTTCCTGAGCTCTTATCTATCACTGAAGTGCACCACCCTTGCTTGAGTACTGGTTGAGCAACATCTGGTTTGTTTGCACAATGATTTCTGAAGTTGTTATTTTTTCAATCTTGCAGAGCTCCTTTTCCACTTTGTGTAAATCCCATTTTCAGGGTGTTTGTTTGTAATATCCACATGGAAGTAATTCCACTTTAACTTGAATATGATGAGTCGTTGAGCCTTTGAAATGATAGGCCTCATAACACGTACAACCTAGATAGTCAAATATAAAGACTGTATCTTCAGCTGGAAGCTCATAACCTCAATGCTGTCAGATACATTGCAAATCCCGATTCTCATTTTCTGTTCCATTGACATGGATAATCTGTACCGCGAGCTGCTTGTTCAGCCTAGTGAGCCATATTGCCAGAGGGGGGTTCAAGCCTGCTTCTGCTCGACATGGCACTTTATTAGCTATGCCCGCTTAGCAGAACAGCAGCTTTCAACGGTAGCACAGCAAACAACAAAAAGAAAGAGGTGCAACCATTGTGGATAATACATTTAAACAGCTGAGAGTTTAGAGCATTGAAACAATTTCCGGACATAGATACAATTCATTGACGTGAAAACTCAGCTGGTATTTGGTCCATATTCAAGAAAGCAGTGAAGCAAGGCAGAAAGAGCAGTATAGTCTCCCCGTGTAACCAAAACGTAACACTTAAAATTGTGCATTGAGGCTCTGTGCAGCCCTGAGATTGGAGCCTTTAAGATGTTATGTTTTGGTAAGTCATCTCAGATCAGGTTAGCCACAGGAGACAGTGCATGAAACTTTAGACAGTCGCGGCTGTCACAGAGGGGCTGACAGTTTTGCAAGATGATTAAACTGTCAGGTACACTGACTGCAAATCAACAGTTTATCTGACAGTTTAATTGTCACAGCGCAATTAAATACCGTTCACCTGGTGTTCCAAGCAGATTAGAGCGACCATTAATATATCTTTACCTGTTAACTTCGTGCTGTGTTGTCCTCTTTAAATAATCACTTCAAACAGACACCCACACTATTTCGCCAAGTGTTTTACATAAAGCCTATACCTTTACTGTTTACTTTATGCAGACTCAAGTGGAGTCCTGGCAATATAGTCTATGTTCAGTGGTTCTGAGTATAGTCACAGTTCCAGCAATCTGCATTAAAAAAATCAGCCCAAACTGACAAACCCTTTCAGATCTAACAGTACAAACGCAGAAAGGCACATATATATGATAATTCAGTGCTACTCAGTGTCAAGCAGGTCGTCCAAAATAATGTGTTTTGTATTCATGAAGAGCGCTCATCCCGGTGGATCAATTTTTTGGAGTCCAATTGTTTTTCTGGCTCGGTGGGAAGATAAAAGGGTGCGAGGGACTGCCAACATAAATGTCATTTGCATTGCAATAGAAGATTTGTTGTGCAAAAGCTTTCGCCACGCCACAGACATTTATGTCAAAACTCTATCAGGAGCCAAATGAGTAGACCTTTCATTTCCAACCAACCTGAAATACTGAATGAGTAAATAGAACGATGAAGTCGGACAAAACTGCAGCTCGGCCCTGATATATTTATTTTCTTCAACAGACAGACACACACACACGCGTGCATGGATCTCTGCAGGCTTGCACGTTCACATAGACACAAACACGGTCGCACGAACACACATAAACACAAGCCTATCCACCACAAATCCTGACAGAATTTGCACTGAGCCTGTCCTGTGGCATGAACATAAGATACAGGAAAATGATAGGGAAAACTGTTTCAAGTAGGCATGGGAACTGAATGTCCATAATTTGTTTTTTTCCACCCATTTTAACCAGAGTAATTAGATGATGTCATAAAGAGTTGCACTTTCTGTGATCCTGAAAAGAGAAATCAAAAGATGGAGGATTTTCTGCTCAAAAATCTCTGAAAAGTGTAAAGAACATTCACCTCTGTACGGGAACAACATGCATGCATGTTTTTTAATTGTCTCTCTGCCAGGCTGAAGCGTGTAGGAAGGAACAATCATGCGTTTGTGTGTGTGTGTGTGGGTGTGTGTGTGTGTGTGTGTGTGGGTGTGTGGGTGTGTGCTTGATTGCGTTTATCTGTCTGTCCACAGTTAAGCTTGCATACTGCTGGGACCATCAGCCTAACATTTACATTTTTCCATCCATGACTGTACTGTATGTTTAAAGACCTCTCCTGGTTGCGGTGATTCACACTTCTTTGAAAAGTTTACATTATTGAATGTCTTGTACCATCACTGACTGCTGAATCTTCAATCCTCTTAAAGGGCCGGAAGGGGAAGCATGTAATCAACAATTGCTTCAGCAGCAAAAGACATTTTCAGCGATCGGCGGGGCTAAAAACAAGCCTTTTCTAGTCATTCACAGTCCACATTCATACCGTGGCTCAAAAACTGACATCCACTCAAACATCTGGTCTCATCTTGAATCTGAGCATCTGCAGGAAAATTCCATTGATATGTTATGATCCACGAAACAAAATAGACAAATCCCAGATTTTGTTGACTGTAAGGGAGCCGGGAAGGACATTTGAGAGAGATTCAACTCTTCTGTTGTTTGGGCGGGGAGAAGGAGACACACCTGCATGTTCTCAGACCAGCTCTAATGTGCAGAGACTTGTCTTGAGGCAGATTGTTGCCACTTCCTTCCTTCTGGCTCTCTAACATGGCCATTACAGGAGTTTGTGGCTCCTTCAGAATACAACTGTTAATGTTAAAGACAGACTATCATCATGTTCCCATCCCCAAACAACACCTCTCCATCTATTTACATGAATAACTGTGTTGGTGTGAACTGAGCAGCAGCCCAGCAGTAGCTCGGTCCAGTTGGTGTCCGCCATTGTTAGTCAATATATCCTCTGCAGGAGTTGTTCCTGAACCTGCAATCTCTTTCTCAGCAAACAATGGAAGTGAAGTGCTTCCTTCAATTAGCATTGCACAGGTCTCCCTCCTCTTATGAGTTACTAAGATAGCATCACCGTCCTTCCCAAAATGGTTTGCCTGTTACAGTTTGTTCATGGTCTTTTTTTTTTGCTTGCTCTGGCACAAGTGTTGATTTTTCTTTTGGCTTTCCTGAGGCAATGGAAGCGAAGTTGATGATTAGGTGGAGCAATTTTAACGGTAATCAGTGAGTAACCCTAGCATTACAGCAAAGTGATGAAGTGGTAAGTGCCAGTTCTTAATTAGCTGCAGTTAATTACCAGAAGTAAACAAAGAGGCGGTTGATTATCCGTAGCCGTATCCAATGATCAGCGTGTCGGCTGAGAGATTGGAGTTCAGGTAAGACTATTAAGATGACATCGTAGTGAGCGGCCCGGCCGACGGCCAGGCAATCGCCATGCTTAGACATTGAAGGAAGACACCCACACACACAGACACACACAAATGTATGCCTGCATACCCACCAAACAGCCAAACTGAGAGACAAAGAGCAGCTGAGAAGGAGGCGGATGAGGAGGAGGAGGATCGAGGAGAAATGCAAACACAACGTTAGATAACGAGAGTGGAAGACCAAGAATGAAAGCAAAAGTGAGGAGGCGTGCGAGATGAGAGTGAAGAGCTTAAAAAAAGATCCTCTTAAGAAGAACAATATGCAAAGTCTGAAAGACGCAGGAGAAAAAGTGCAAAGGAGGGATTTACCATAAAGCACCAATTAACACGTTTTCACCTATAAATGATGCAGGGAAACCTGCAGGCCTGTTATTGGTTAACATGTTACCTTTGCCGACCTGCAATTATGTCTGCCTCTCTTGGGCAAATTGAACTTTTAGAGGTGCGATGCATCATTTCCCTTACACTGTCAAAATCTAGTAAGTGGTGTGTGAGATATTGCAGGCGACTCACAGACAAACAAATGAGCGATGCAGTGCCTTCTCTTGGGAAACGCAGAGTCATTTGGATAGCAGAGACAAATCGAGGGAGTCCATCTCATCCATCCAGTGCAGCTTCAAACAGCACAAAAAACATGTGAGACGTAAATCTACCGGAAGTTTAATAACGCGGAGGAGATAAGAAGGAGGAAGGTTTGAAATAAAGGTGAAAAGGGACTTAATGTGTAAACATAAATATATTTGAGGCGAAAGTGAGTGCAGAGGAGAAGCGGAAGCAGGGACGCATGCCAAATGAATGAGAGGGGGCCGGCGAGAGGAGAGAGTGATAAAGATAGGAATAGACAAGAAACAAACAAGAAGGACAGAGGAAGAGAGAGGCACAACATCTAATAAGATGTTCAGATGAGGACTAACGTAGAAATATATGGAAGCAGGATATGAGAGTAATGCTGGAGAGATGGAACAAGATAATAAAGTGGACTATAGTGGTAGCAGTAAGGGGTATGATTTAGTAAAACAGAAATAGATTAAGACTGTATTTATCGGAGGAAATTGGCAGTGGAGAGAAAGTCTCAGAAAAATAGCTGAGGGATGAGAAAGAGAGTTGCATAAAAAGGTTTCGTTTTTAATGAGACATCGAGAAAGACATTGAGAAAGACAGAGATATAGTGAAATAAACATTTGGAGTGTGGAGAGACATTTAGAGAGAAAAGATGGAGAGGAGTGTGAGTTAAGGGAGGGAGAAGAGTTTTCATCTACAAAACAAAAGCCAGAATGTAGGCAGAGAGAAATTTGGAGCTAAGTGGTGTGAGAAAGTGAGGGGGGGCTTCCATCCAAGTGGGCAGGTGGACCAGAGTGAGAAAAACAGAAATTGAATAGTGGAATGCAAAAGTACTTTTTTTTTGGTGAAAAATACAGACAGACACAAGGAGAGGAAAAAAGAGGGAGAGATTGACACTCAGATGTAAATAGGGGAGAGGAGGGTAGGCTGGATGAAAAAAGACGCACACTGGTGGATTCCTCAAAAGCCCCTTCAATATGTATGAGGGCAGCTCCATACACTGCGGCAGCCACAAACAAGCGACAGAACAGAAAGGAGAGGAGAGCAGCAGTGCAGGTTGTGTTGAAAAGAAAGAGCTGCTCTCCTGTCAGCAGACTACAGTGAGTCCAGGCAGTCCAGAGAAAGGGGACCACCCAGAGGCTCTGTTTACCGTCCCCTGCTCTCCCTTGACACAACAACACAACAGCCTGGCATCGCTCAGGAGGCTCAGTGGGAATATCCGGCCCGCCGAATTACAAGGGCCGACCGAAGCACTATTACATCATTACAATACATAGGAAACTAAAAATCATGTCAACAACCCAGCACCACGTTACACTTATACAAGGCCGTTTTGAACAGAAAGCGCTAACAATCTCGCGGGGGCCAGCTTGAGCACCTTTCTCCAGAGGAAATATAGGTGCAAGGGAAGCTGAATAGTGATGACTGTGTTCGCAGAGCTATGCTTTTTGTTGTTGTTGTTGGAAGAAGCTGTAGGCCAACACCTGATCCCGCAGAACTATCGAGAAAGAACAGCATGTGCTCTCACGCTTGTCAATCTCAAGCATGCCGAAGCCGTCCAATGTTTGCTCATTACCCCCTGAAATATGTCCAAATGGCAATGACATGCTTCCCCCAAAGAGCCGCGATCTGTCCAGAGAGCCCAGACCTCCCCGGCGCTGATAGGCCCTCGGGAGCCTGGAGGGAGAAGGGAGACATTGTCAGTTGGCGGGCCCAGAATAGCGCCATCCTTACCGTCACCCTGACGGCAAGTGACACCATTGCTAACAAGAGGTTATACTTAACATGCACGTACTGCTCAATGGCTTTGCGGTGGCATTGCCGCTGACTCCTGCTGACAGATGGGAAGTAGTATTCGTGCAACTTTCTGAAGTTGCCTTTCGCAACTCGTTTTGCAGAGAAAGAAAAATCATGTGCGTTATATATTCCAAGCTGGTTTGGGGCTTTGCAGCTGAACCACAGCAAGAGATGGTGTGAAAAAGATGCAGTGAAGAGGTCGGCGTGTATACGCACTGAGAGACAGTGTGGTAAATAGATGGCTCGGGGATTTTCAGCAAAAGACAAGATAGTGTGAAAAAAAGAAATGCTGCCGCTCCAATGTCTGTAGGAGCACAGAGATAGCGGTAAATCCTACTGACACGAATGCAGCGCCATGTGCGCATGCTGAAGATGTGTTTACATAAGTCTGTTTATGAATGAGCAAAGAGTAGGCACATGTGGTCTCCGGCTCCAAGGAGAGGAATCGTCTCTGTTGCCATGTGTGCCATGCTATGAAATAATCTGCTTAATAGCAATTACTCCACCCTCCATTCAAGCTGGCACATGCTACCACTCTGCCTTATTACTCGAGGAAGCAAGTGACTTTTACAGCCTCTGACCTCGCTTCCTTTTTTCCATATGAACAGCCGTCCCTCTGCCACGGCACACTCCGCCAGCCAAACCTCTCTCTTTCTTAAGAAAATACGGAATGAGAGGAAATGAATTTTATTACCCCATTTCCCTCCCTCAGCTTATTGACAAAGGCACCGCACTCACCCTCAGCGACTTCTGCGCTCCCATTACTTAAAGAGAGGAAGGAAAAATGAATTTTACAGCCTTTGGTCCTATCTGTCGCCTTACTCTGCACCCCCCCCCCCCCACCACCACCACCCACTCGCCTCCCATCTGAAGTAGCACACTACGCCACTCTCTTTCGTCTTTCTCATTACTTAACACAAAGATTGGAAATGAATTTTACTGCCCATGCCTTTTCTTCTCTCCTCAGCACCGTCTATAGTCGCCCATCCACACTGTTCTTATTGTCTCTTTCCTTTGCAGCCTTAAAGAAGGAGAAAATCAATTTTACAGCCCCCTCTCCTCCATAAAGTGGCACACTTCAGATTTGTCTTGTTTCTTCCCTTTCTACTTGTTAAAAAAAAAGAGGGTCCAAATATCTTTTGGCCTTTGCTTCCGTTTTATAGCCCCGGGCCTTCTCTAGAAGAGCGGCACACTTCATCCTTCTGCGTCGGCCCTCTGAAAGCCTCACAAAGCATTAGCATACAGGTGGTGTCTTTTGTCTTCTTGTCAGGCACACTTCTGCTCTGTACATTGCCCATGTGTCCACTTTCAACGCCCGCCAGTAGAGGTATTGTGAAAGGGCAGAGGGTATTTAAAGGTCACTTAGGAAAACCGGCCCTTCTGTTGCCACACCTCCTCCGACACCTCCCATAGATAAGGTGCAGTCATTAGTCTGGAGCTGCGCTGCCCTTTCCCCGCAGCCCCACTTCTGCCTGAGCCCATTCAGCAGTACGGGGCAGTGTGCAGGGTTACTGAGTTTATATAGATTGTTTTAATCATGTTAGTAAAATGTTAAATATTTCTGCTTAAATTTTTTTTTTTACAAAAGAAACATTATTATGATTATGGGTCTTATTTGCATTTGCTACACTCACAGAGTGCGTTCTCCACCAGGCAGGTCACAGAGAGCACTGGCTTCAAAACACATCTTTTGATTCCTCTCCTCCCCCAAGACGTGCAATGTTACCGCAAGCCATTTTTTTTTTTTACATGACTACACACATATCTGCTGCCCAGATGCTACCCAGCCTCCCCCATCCTCCCTGCCTCCACCACACATCCCTCCTCCAGCTGCCTTGCTCCACTTGTGGCTGCTGCTCCAGCACCCTATTCATTAACAGCTTCTTAATGCTCCCAGATGGGCCGACTGTAATTTACGGTGGCTTCGGTGTGCTTACGATTGTGTGTATGTGGGAGTGTGTGCATGAGTAGGTGTGTTCGTTCATAAAAGCTATGGATAGCAGGCAGATTTGTTTATATGTGCAACGGTTTAGAACCGATGGAGAAAAAAAACACCATTATCATAATTAGTCTGCATCTACGATTGTTTGGAACACAACATTTGCACGCGCTCAAGAGTAAACTGTGAGCGTATGCAAATATGTTTGTGCTGATTTCCCTCTTCGTCCTTTGTTTGACTCCAGCAGAAGCACGTATTGCTGGAGGGCAGAGCGAGGACAACGATTAAAGCACATAGTTCAGGTTTTTACTTTGCTCCATCATCAAGGGTTTGTCTCCAAAACTGACCTCAGCTGGAGCAGCACAGTTTTTCCATCCCATTTCCCCTCCGCTGTGCACCACTTTGTGCTTGGCGCTGCTGAATTAAGATGTCATGATGAGCCCGTGTGGGAAGTCCCCACGTCCACGCAAACATCAACATGTGTGCGCACGTGCGTGCGTGTGTGTGTGTGTGTGTGTCTGTGTACGCGCTGACGTGCGCGTGTATCTGACTGATGTTCGTGCCCGAAAACCTCAGCTTACGGATGCTGGCACGCTAACTCCCTCAGATTGCGGAGTATCGATTCCCAGCTTCTCTCCTGGAGGGTGAGGCAGGGTGGAGGTGGTGGTGATGGTTGCGGTGGGTGGAGGTTACAGAGGTTGCAGCAGATCTGCTGGCTTTGCCAAGAAGAGCCGGTTTCCTAGAAATGGGGAGACACATACACACAACACTCCGACAAACTAGTTCTCCTTGCCTAAACACAGCGCACGCATACCGTAAAAGCCCACCCGCATTTGGTAACAATGAAATGTTCACACAGCCACAGAGGCGCAGAAACGTAACCATGTGCGCTAGACGCAGACATGACAAACTGCTGTGTTAAGAGGGAACTTTCCCCTCCTTGACTCTTTGACCATGCTGTATTTCCTGCGCCACTCTCTGCAGAGCGCCACACACATACAGTAAAAATAACCCCTCCGAGGGCCAGTCAGCAATCGCTGGGGCCCGCTCTGAAAACACAGGGTGCCCACATCGCCTGTTAGCTGCACCATTTCTATTTGCAGAGACGTGCGCGTTGGGTAACAGTCAGGCTCCAGTGGTGGGAACTGCTGCTCGCGAATGCGGCAAAGGATTGTGGGAGGGGATATTTGGGAGGGGATATTTGGGAGGGGATATTTGGGGCGGGATATTTGGGTGGGGGATGGAGGGGGGGGGGGGGGGGTTTAACTGTGGCACCTTTGAGCACTTATTCCTAATTACTCCGTTTGTGCTCGACATCGCTAATGGTTCGCAGACGTGACACACATGTGGAGACACAGTGAAGAGGCCGAGATGATGGAGTGGTACATGGGGACACTCTACACACCAATATCCTGCCCGCTTAGGCTGCTGAGCAAGAAAAACAGATGGAAACGAGAACCAGCACACTCTTGCAGAAGTGTAAACACACACACACACACACACACACACACACACACACACAGATGTGCATACAGATTCAGGGACATGAGCACAAAGGCTGGAGGGAAAACAAACACGGGCGGGAGGATTTTTTGGTAGCGTCCACACTCCCTTTAGCATGCATGGATAGGCTGTCACATTCAAACACACACAGGCACTCAGGCCAAGTATGTCCTCATCGCCAGCATGCGTAGATAAGTATATGTGTTTGCGAGTGTGTCCTCTCCGAAGCGACCACAATGCACAGCTGGCGAGGAGCGAGAGACCCGAGTGTGTCAGTGTGGTCAGGTCAGGGGCCCCGTCTCTCTACACTTTCTCCTGCCTCCAGGTTCTCTCTGCCTTCTCTTCCTCTTGTCCTCCCTTGTTTTCAACATCGCCTTCCTCTCTCTTGGTCACATTTTGGCATGTTCATCCGTCTGTCTGGCCGGTTTGTCCAGACGCTGGCCCTTCCCAGGTTTCTCCCAACGCACATATACAAACACGTGCAGATGGACATTTTTGAGAAAGAAAAAGAGAGACAGAGAGTAGGAGCAGGCTTTCCTAGAACTGCAGAGACACATGCATTTAGAAACATAGAGACAGATACATTTCGGATAAACCCAAACACAAAAACACAGTAAGTTGTTCAGCAGCATCCAGCTCAGTTCACACGGTCGCCAACATCCCCCCTCCACCCTCTACTGGACATGTCTCTCGTGTGAGTGCTGACCACATTACAAATGCTCAAACAAAACGCTCACTGTTTAGTACCAAACATAAAGGACCACAACACCCTGGAAACTAAATACAGTCATGGGTCAGAACAAAATGACTTTTGTCCTAAACAACAAAGACATGGTGTCACTGGGAGACGAAACAAAAACTGAATCTCCTGGAATATCAGTTCATGTCCAGTCTTTCAAGAAAACAGGATGGATGAGGGATCATTACAAGATTTTTCCTTTCTCTTGTTGTTTTGGCACAGAGTTTTGCCCCCTAGGCAGGCTGGGATGTGATTTAGCCTTTATAAAAACTTTATTGACACGACAGAGACTGCTCCTATCACATTAAACGTACTCTGCACCGCAGGTGGCAGGGAGTGAGCAGAAGTAAAATGGATGGAAATGAGTACCGGTTCAATTCATCTGTCAATTTTGATTATGTGAGAGTGTTGGGTGTGACGTAGACAATGGTTACAGGCAGCAGGACTGGACCAAACACCGCCAACTGGCAGGACCTTTGAAGAGGTTGGATGTGATGCATTGGTGTGTGTTTTGTGGAAAACTGTGGGGAGTTTTGTTCCTTTGCCAAGCATAATCTTATTTTGTTTTTGGTGATGGTGTAGAATCCACCAAGCTTAATGTTAAATCAGGGGCCTCTGTACAAAGTACACACAGGCATGTGTATGAACATGCATGCATCTCGCGTGATTCAATTTTGCTATGTGTGCATGCGCGTGTGTTTGATCAGCTTGTTAATGGCCCGCAGCATGAGGAACAAACACACCTGGTGATAACAGTCTTTCATCAGGCCCTATTCACTTTTTATTTAAAAGAGAAAGAGTGTGATGAGGAGATTCCCGGATCAAGTATAATTAGCCTGGACATTTGGCTCGAAGCTGCAGGAAAGCCGTTAAAAGATCCCAACCATCCATGCGCACTATTAGAATGATTTATTCACATCCAAGTGCGGTTCAGGGCTTGCCAAAAATGTCTTCATTTCTGGATTGGAGAATGAAATGACCTTGGGAACTGAAATAATTGGCTGTGTATGGGGCACTTGTACTATTAGTTGGAGTACAAAATGTCACAGCGTTCACAGACAGCAAAATGATGTGGACAAATCTACATGAGGAGGATGATGTCCAGCATGAAAACAAAGAGTCCTCACCAACAATTAGTTTGAATATCACCCCAATTAAATGTACCATGTTGCATCAAACAGAGATGATCCAGCTCACCCCCTCACTGATTCTGGCATCGCTGCCTCGGAGCAATCAACCCAGAAATGTAGAACCAAGCCGAGGAAAGCAATGCCATCAAGCAAATCTCCATGACTTGTCATGACAACGGAGGTTTTTATTTTTCCACCCGGATGTCAATTGTGCCCTCCAGCTTGTTTACTGCTGGTAAGAAATTCAATCTTGCGTCTAATCAAACCAAGCAAGGGAAGCCATATCTTTGCGGTTTGACTTTTTTGCCTCACGGAAGATGGAAATCACAGATGTGTTAAATGTCTTTCCAACTCTGGAAACACTGTGAAGGACAGCTATGAGAGGAAGTTCAGGGAATATATAATGACAAATGGCTGTGGTGATACTGGTTTTGATGGGCTGACTCATCTTAGCAGTGACTAGCACTCCGGGCTGCTTTTTCAGAAACCATAGAGAAGAAGAACATTGCGGTAATAACAGATACTCCGAGCCAAAAAAAAAATCACAAATGTGTTTAAGCAAGTGAATACTATCCCACAGGAAGGAAGTCTTTCCTCAGCGGTTCAAGTCACTAATGAAGTAAGACATCTGAACTGAAAAGAAAACACTCTGTATCTGACTGATCAGCGCTCAGGGCAGACAGATCATTATTTTAAATATTCCTTTAACATTTGTGTGAACATAGTGAAGGAAATTAGCTCATTGGCTATCTTGGTGAGAGTTAGACGAGAAGGTTGATACCGATCACATGTCTGTAGAGAAAATATGAAGCTACCGACAGGAGCATTAGCTTAGCTTAGCATAAAGACTGGAAGCGGGGAAACAGCTGAATCAGTCTACAAACCTCCAAAGCTCACGTGCTTCAGTCATTTATTTAATCTGTACAAAAACATTGTTTCTACCTGTGGACAGAGCCATGCTTGTCATTTCCCCTATTTCCAGTCATTGTGCTAAGCTAAGCAAAGCTAACAAACTATAGGTACCTATTCAAATGTACAGACACAAAGGTTGTGTGAATCTACTAAACTTCTAAGGACCAGGTGAGATATCCACCCAGCCCAGTCCAGACAGTGTCAAGCAAGATGTACATTTACTGCAACTGTTGGGATGCATATTAAATACTCTTTCATTCATATGATCTCTGCTAATAATATATTTACTTATATATATACATACATTATAAATACAGCACAACCCAGCCAAGCAATTCAATAATATTGTGAGGAAATACTATTTGCTGTGTAAAAAATGTCATTTTCCTGATTTAGAAAATTAAGCTTAGTCTACTGATGCACTTCAGAGCTTCTGCTACATGCTTAAAACCTAAAAAAAGTAAATTAACCTTAATCTCCTTCCATCCTCGAGAGAGAATTTAATTCTAGAAGTCAAAATGACACAGCCATCGAGAAAGATCACAGGGTGATAATCCTGGAGTGAACATTATTGTTTGTAAATGAGGGCGGCGTTCACTTAATACCCACATTGGACGGCCCAAGGGCCATCAGCAATAGGCCAACCTGACCCAGTTTCAATCAACAGCTTACCTACTTCTTCTGCTTGACCTGCTGCAACAGAACATGGTGCGGAGGGCTGACGGCATCGCCACAGCCTCCGTGAGCTTTGTTCACTGTTTTTATCCTCCATCCAAACTAGTGATTTACTGTGAATGTTAACAGTCAGACAAGGTGGAAATAAATAAAGAGGTTGTACTCCAGAGAGGCAGCACTGGTTACATATTCCTGCTGGTATGATAACACAAACTTTGAACATAGATAAGTAGGCTCAATCTTAATAATGAATATTGGTTATCACATTTATGGCACAGACGTGGAGTTACCAATGAGGAATACATTACAACCTTAGACTCAAGGATATAGATCTCAAGGATTGGCATGGTGAGGTTTATAGTAACCTTCTGTCACAATGACTATCGGTTGTTTAATTTTGTTTAAAAAAAATCTTCTGCTTACTATTTTTCTTTTTGCTTACTAATCAGTCTAAATGTATACACATAGTCTGTCAATTTTTAAGACATATTTACATTACTGTGTTTAAAAAATGTTTTGTTCATGTTTGACAAGAGATCAGGATTGTCAAGTATAATTTTATTTGTTTGTATTGGTTTTGACATTGAGAGAAACTGATTTTTTGAATAGAATAGATCTGAAAAAAGCAAAACGAGAATTCACAATGCAGAGTCTAAGACTTAAAGCTTTCTCTTTTGTTATACACTGCTCAAGGGAACTTTGGCAGCAGTTACTGAAATTAAAGGAAGCAGTTTTTATTCGTCCCCATTAAGACTTTCCCAGCAGTGCCAGCATTGAAACCAGCTATCTTCCAGCCATATCGTGCAATCATAACATCCATTCTCTACATGATAATGAAATAAAGCTGCGAGTAAAACCGATATGGAACAGCTTGACATATTAGAAGTGATTTTTCAGCTTATTTCAGTGCCGTGTGATGAATGACACTTTGTTTATACTTCTCTGCAATCCATGCTGTTAGTGTTTTAGACAGCTTGTCAGGTCCTGCAAAGTTTTTCACAACATCTGTATCCAGTTATGCTGAATGCATGTGTATTTAAAACTATTGGTAAGTTTGATAGACAGCTGCTGGAAGCAACGCATGTCTGTGCATTGTCTGCATAAGTGACATGCAGCTGGACGGGGTCTGGACAAGGACATAACCTCCACAGAGATGGATATCTTAAGCTCACTGTGTGCGGCGCTTTGCAGGCCTGTGTGGAAGTGTTAAACGCAGAGTCATAAATCAGCCATGACACTACTGCTGCTGATGACATTATTGCTTTCAGCTGTTTTCGGACATACCAGAAGTATTAATTACATGTTTTTGAGAGGCCCGATACCTTACAGAGACATTTGTGACAGTAAAGAACAACAATGACCGCAGCAAGAAAAAACTAAGAAAACAAGAAAAACAATAAATCAGATGTGTTGTTAGCTTAACTAACCGCCATTAGAAAGTCTAAGGCTGAAATTATAGTGGAGGAGAGGAGCTGAGTGTATTGTTTGGTTGTTCCAACGCCTGATGGGAGTTTGAAACAGAAAAATCACCTTCACATTTTTAAAGAATAGTTTCATATTTTGGGAAATATGTGTATTTACTTTTGTGGCAAGAGTTAGATGAGAAGATTGATACCACACTTAAACCATAGCCGACCCCGGAGCCGGTTAGCTTGGCTTAGTTTGGCATGAAGACTAGACATGTGGGGAAACAGCTGGCCTGGTTCTGTCCAAAGGTAAAATAAAAAAGCCCACTACTCAACAAGGTAAATCTCATTTGTTTAATTCTTGCTAAAAACAATTATTTTACACATTATCACTTTGTTTCGTACAATATCACCTTTTACATATTAGCCATTTTAAAGTTTCCAGTCTCTGTGATATGCTAAGCTAACTGGCTTCTGGCTCGAGCTTCATATTTAACATCTAGCCATGAGTGTGGTATCAATCTTCTCATCTAACTCTCTACAAGAAAGCAAATAAGCTCATTTCTCAAAATGTCAAACTATTCCTTGCAAAGTTTTTGAAAGAGAGAGGACAATTTCATAAATGTGTGATGTTTGTGGCATGTACAGCACAGGTTACTCTGTATTCCTAAAGGGATGTAGATAAATACAGTGGTGTATGTGTTGCTTATGCCTCTATACATGAGTGTGTGTGTGAGATATGATGGCCGTCCCTGGGAGTGTGTTGTTGTTGTGCGTGTTGCGTGCTGCTAAAGAGTTTATGTTATTCCGTCCCTCCTCTCTCCCTCGTTTACTGGCTATTCTGGGAAAATCCAAATTACAGTCTTTCAGCGTGTGGTTGGCTTGTGCGGTTCCAAATTTGTACTTAACCTTCCCCTCCTGCTCCGTCCCTCTCCCTTCGCCTTCCTTGACTTCCCCCATCTCTCTATACCTCCCTTGCTCCAATGACATTAATCTTTCTGTCGCTCTACTTTGCATTCCTCATTCGGCTTTCTGTTAATTGAAACTAAATGTACTTTGAATGAGTCTTATTTGTTAAATGTGATTTAATTCAAATCCAAGTAGCACACAGTACCACAGCTGTCAGGATGACATACTGAAGTCATAAGACACTAGTTCCTCCACCCTCCTCTCTGTCTTTCCCTCTCACACTCCGTCTCCTCATCCTTTTCCTCTCCTCCCTCCACATTTATTGTTTTCTCCTCTTGTTGATTTGTCCCAGTGCCTGTTGCTGTGCAAATGGAAGTCCTGAACACATCCACGTCTTCTCTAAAAACATACCCTCCCTGCGGCTTTACTCGCCGCTCAGTTTCAGTGCTTCCTGTCTCCCCCCTCCAGACCGCCTGTAATTACCATCGTAGCCTATGGATTTGCATCCCCCTCTCCATTCACAAAATGGCTATTTTTATCAGAGTCGGAGCTACACCGATATATTTTAGTTTTTTTCAGAGGATGTCTATTTGTGTAAGGATTTATGCAAATGCTCATTTAGCGGGCCGCTTTCCTGACATAATTGCTCGGCTCTTTGCGGATACCTGTTAAATCTATTCTGGCCCCCTCAATGACCCCTGCACACACACACACACACACACACACACACACACACACACACACACACACACACACACACACACACACACACACACACACACACACACACACACACACACACACACACACACACACTGAGATATCAGACATGGTGCAGTCGCTGGATTAAAACGACAGAATGAAAATAAATTCAAACTCTCTGGACACTACACCACTGAAATGGCTCATTGCCTTGGCACACTAGTGAGCCCTCTGAGGATGTTGGCAGTTCTTTGTAATCATCACCGAATATTTTTAACGGTTCAGAAAAATTCACTTTTTATTTTGATGCCATGACGAACCAGGCTGGCTTTCAACTCCCTCTGATGAGGATAGACAAAACAATTTGTTAGTTTTCTCTCACAGATGTGGGTGAACATTCAAGCTTTAAAAAGCCCAAATGAGAGCGCTCGACTTGTCAAACTGAGTCACCAGCTTTGATTTATTTTTTTCTTCTGTATCTGGAAGGGAATCTTTATCTTGTGTGTAGACACAGACCAGCTTGCTCTCAGAGAACTCTCCTACTTCTACTTTACATTATACGTAAAGAGTGTGTTTACATTGCTGGACGTGAGCATCAAAGCGTGATGACTCAGTTCAAGCTATTGCACGTTGACATGAAGCATAGTGGACGTGCTCAGTACAGATTATGTTATGATGACCACTTCCGCTGCAGTGCATCACGTCACGAGGATTTAACCGAAAATAGGACGCAGAATCTGTCCGACGCGGTCTCATCGTAATGACAACTATTTTTAGATGTTTACTTTTCAGGGCAGATTAATAGACTTCTTGGTAAATCTTTGGGGCAAATCTGCTTTTACATCCCTCAAGTCTGTTATTTCTGCTTTTCAGTCAGAGTGAAAGGCAACTAGATCATTAACCATCTGAAGTGACCAGCTGCCTCATTTTTTTCTTGTCCTTCTGTGGCCCCAATCCATGTCTTCCTGTGGCACTTGGCTACTGTTTACTACTTCTGACTGCTGTCTGCGTGTGCGTTTTCCCCGTGCGCGCTCGTGCAGCAAGCTGGTGAAAAACGCGCGTGCATGATGAGTGCTCACCACTCGCCTCTAATCCTGCGGAGGAGAAAGGGGAGAGGCTGCCTCAAGGCCAAGCCCTGCTGGTATGACCCAACGCTGTGTGACATTCTCAGCAGCATCCCCTCCGGCTCCGCATGACAGGGACAGCGGTCACTTTTCTGCCTCCTCTTCCTCGTCCTTCCCCGCCTTTCCGAGCAAAAAATAAGCATGTGTTTGGTTCAGTCGCATGGTTACACGCAATAAATAAACAAATCTGCATAATTGCGTAATCAATGTTTTTCTGAACTGCAGCCAAGAGTGTTTGCGAGTCAAGCGCTGATGTTAGCTCTCATTAAGGGTGGTTCAAGGCTCTCCTCAAAATTCAGAAAATAATATCAGTTTTGGAAAAACAGTCAGAGTCATGCTCGCTGCATATGTGCTGGGTTTGACTGCAGTGTGTGATCTAACGGGCTGGAAACAACTGGAGGGACAAGAGCTTCTGATCGCCTGATGGATAATCTCAGATCCCTACTTCTTCCCTACTTCTATTATTTTTGGAGTCGATCCTCTAAAAACCTCAGCAGTCCTGCTCACCCTTCCAGAACTCAAGCCTTTCTTCCTACCTTGAACCCTCTCTGCTTCTCACTGCATTCCTCCTTTCTATCTCCTTTGCCTTTCCACACTTACATCACTGCCTTTCTCTCCCCCTTTCCCCCCTTTCCCTCCTTGTTCCCTTGCTTCGGTTTTGTGAAAGGGGGCTTTATCAGCGTGGCTGAATGGTGCAGGTCCACTGGAGGCACGGACAATGGGCCCATCATCAGAGGGAAGCAGAGCCCATGAAAGAGGAACAAAGACCCTTCTGCCCAAGAGGGGCCCCACTCTGCACCTCACACCACCGCAGCAACAGCCTCCACTGGCCCTGCACGCTGTGTGTGTGTGTGTGTGTGTGTGTGTGGAGAGTAACGTGTGTGTTCTTGCCTGTATAAGCAGGCAGGTGCTGCCTCTCAGGATTTCTGCATTATGGATCCGCCCCCCTAAAATGGCTTGGCTTTCAGCTATCGTTCTTAAACATTCTGCTGCTATAGCACCACAAATTCCTCATTGAGGAAATCTATCTTTCTGCACGGCCTCCTGTGCATCGTGCACTTGTGTTTGTTGGCAGGTAGAAGCCCTTAGCCGGTCAACCAAGGAAGGGTTAGAACGTACATGCTTTCCTTCCTTCGGCTGTAAGTTGACAATACATGCTCCCATCATGAATATGCTCACTCACTGTTTCCTCGGAGGAGAAGGAGACTCTTAAAAAAGAAACGTGTTCGTGCAGGGGAAGCTGTTTGTGTGAGCGGAGTGCAAGACGAGTCCTGTTTGTCGAACAGGTTTCTCAGTGGAAGTGACTGGACATGACAGAGTTGGCAAAGAGCTCATCCACTCCTCCAGTTGTCATCCCTGTTGAGGAGGAGTACTGCAATATGTAGTACACCCATGGAAACAAACGTGACCTGGATTTGATAATTGACTAAATCTTTTATTGTTTATAGGATTTGCATTCAATTCTGCAAATGCAACTGCTGATCTTCCTGAGGTCCATAAACGTAGGACATAATTGAAAGAAAACAGTAACAGATAAAAAAAGGAAAAATATATTTAACAAGATTAAGAGTTCACAGATTGATCGAGAGAAAAATCTGTAGATTAGTCAATACAATAACGACCCTGCTTATGAATGATCAATTTTGCCTGTGATTTGTATGAGTGGGAGGCTGACGGGGTGGGAGATGGTGCTACCGTGCTAACACGGTAGTAAGAAGCTAATGTGTTGATTTTAAGCAGTAAAATGTACAAACACACAGTTTTTAGGTCATAAACTGCAAACATAAAAAGTATAAATCTTTCAACCAAAGCACATTATCCTCCACTTGATGGAGATGAACTGGAGGATGAATAGATTTGTGTCATACTACTGTTCCCAAGGTCAAAAAAACTTTTAAGCCAATATGGATAAAGTCATATCGATGAAATCATCACAACTATCCAGCATGTGAACACATCCATATGCATGACACTCCAGAAAAGGAAAAAGCTGGTCGGTGGACCTTGAGCTGGGATTGTCTGGGGTTTCAGCTTCAGGACAAGATAATTGACCCTTTTTATCATTCTAAAGGTGTTCATAACATATAAACACAATCATTCTGAACAGAGTGTACTGGCGAGGAAAATGACAAGATGTAAAATTCACAAAAACAATCAAACATGGTTGATGAGCTAAAGCAGGGATAGATTGCAGTGCAGTGTCAGTCCCTCCCTGCAGATACAATCCTTATTTTCTCCAGATGTGGTCAGTCAACAGTTCATTTTGTGCACAAATGATAATATGGAGGAAGGTGTGCCATTGAAGAAAGACATCACATCACCAACACCTACTATAGCCTTTTATACTTTTTCCTGTTTTTTGTACACGACAGGGATGTTATATGTGTACAGATTGTAAAGCCCTCTGAGGCAAATTTGTAATTTGTGATTTTGGGCTATACAAAATAAACTGAATTGAAATACAAAGGTACATTATAGCCCTGCATGGATTTCTTTAAGCTCACGACCAGAATAATTTCACTAATAACTACAGCTGCTGCGAGGAAAGATTATGCTCCGCTCTGTTGATATTGTGCAATAGTATTTTATATTTGAAGGGAGTTGAGGTCATATTCATCAGTCATCCTTTAAGGGCGGTGCTGTACATTAGACCACTCATCAACCTTCATTATGGCTCTTATGACCTGGTGAAAATGATACACGTAATCCAGATGTTCAGAGTGCTTGTATAGTCACTCTTTGCTTTTGTATTGCTCATCAAGAGGGAGAAAAACTACAAATAATGTTCTGTATATTGTACATACAATGTCAGTGTGTGTGTGTGGGCCTGCTTCTTTGTGCATGGGATCTGCACCATAGGTATTAGTTCATCATTTTTTGTGCTTCCAAAATGTCCAGCGGTGAGCCCGCCAGTTGTGGTGTGACGGCAGATGCTCGGGAGCCGACCCGGACCAGAGGTCTTTCTATTTCTGAATGCAGACAGGATACAGGGAGCATATTATGCTGCCCAGAGAACAGGACACATGCAATCAACCTTTGACCGTGGGTCATTTCGAATCATTATCTCCAAGTTTAAGAGCAGGGGCTAATCCCTGCTGTGTTTACCACACAACTGGCACAACAGCTGGATGGTCTGTTTGCAGCCTGTCCTGGACCTCATGGTTGGCCAATACATATGGATACTATCTGGGGTGATGTGCCCTCATTTGGATTTCCACCAATGGGCTTCAAGGAGGCATTAGTGCATGCACAGTAAGCTATGTTCATCTCAGGAGATATGAGGGGCTCAGCCCAGTTGGGTTGCTCTAAATCATCCCATTGCTATTGGCAAATTTCACAATTCCAGTGAAAGAAATCGTATTAGTGAAGGATTAATTGGAGTGTTCATGTTAGCCAGTGAGGTAGTGGGTACTATGAAGCTTTGGTAGACCTTCCTTGCTGGTGATCCGCTATAAATGGATTGGTGAGCTCATTGCAGCACAGCCTGTTGTCTGGAGCAGCAGGGTGCAGAGAAAGTGCCAAGTAACATCTGAAAGTGGCACAGCAGAATGAATTTGTGTGTGCTCGTGAAATAAATAGGTGGTGCTGGAAGCCTGGTGATGCAGTGACTGCTTGCAGGTTACTCAACTGGTATAAAGTCATGTGTAAAAGTTAAAGGAGTAGTTTGACATATACAATATACTTTGATTTGCTTTCTCGCTGATTATGAAGCTACTGCCAGCCCTTTTGGCCGGTTAGCTTAGCATCAAAACTGGAAACGGGGAAAGATAGCCTGCTGTAAATGTTAGTGTGACGAGGTTCTGAGCACACTGAACCACAGCATCTGGGTTAAGGCAACAATCACAGCAAGTCTACCACCACTGAAATGCTTTTTTACGAGACATTGAACTCATAGCGGTTGTTTGAAATGTTTTTTGTAGCTAAATCTGAAGTCTTGCTGCCTTCAAAATGTACAGATCCCACTTCATATGGGAAATCAAGTTCACATTTTTCATTAATTCTAGGGAACACTAAAGCTAAAGGAGAACATTAAAAAAAGAAAATAATTTGGTGATCTTTGCTTTTCACCATTAACTTCAGGAAAAACTAAGTAGAACACAACACAAAAGGATTTAACACATTTGCTTTTTTATCTCATGTTAAATCTTGATTATCTCCTCATTCACAAGGTCTATTCGAAAATTAAAAGTTAATTTTTATTATCTTAAATATAAAATAGCTCAATATTGTAGGAGTATCTGTGCAAAGTTTGGCTTTGATTGAGTGAAGTTAAGTATTGTCGAGAACTCATGTCAACTCCACTCAAGCTAGAAAGTTCCCACAGTCCTTGGTGGTCCCTGAACGGGCCTCGTTTCACTGCAGCAGGCTGCTCCATGGCCTTAGCTGTGAGGAGGTAGCCATAAGTAAGTCAATTTTCATATTTTTTGCTGAACACAAATTACATTCTTCTGCGTATCTTTGCGATGCTTTGTGTGAGAGTGGAATGACTCTGTAGGCTCTAAAGATTCCAAAAACGTTGAGTTTCGCCTTCCAATCAGCATTTTTCAAAACTCGGGGTGCATTTTGAGTCATTGTTATGGTCTATGTTTATATTTATTGTGTAATAGTGTTATAAACATGACACAATTAACTTATATTGACTTGTGAGGCCAGGATTTGACTTTTTGTATTTCTTTTTGTATTCTTTTTTTTTTTAATATGCTCAGTCCCAGAGGCTGAAACCCAGTGTCCTAAAATTGGTACTTATTTAAGCAAATAACAACAAATAGCTCTGACACTAGTGTGTGTCACACTATCAGAACATTTCCACGAAAAACACCACATCAGTGAGTCGTTTACAGTAAATGTAGGTAAGTCTTTGCATGAAAAGAATAAACACGCTTGAATGCATCATCTGCTTCATCTGTGCAATGTATGACAAATTAACCTCAAAAAGACAAATAATCTGACATGAGTATAATGCAAGGAGGGGCATCTGTTACGTGAAGACAAAACAAAATTCCCCACTGCCAATGGGCACTATGATTAAGTTGAAATGATTTATTATGAATAAGCCCAATCATTTAAGGAAGAAATCAGCAGACAGCCTGTGTCATTGTTATTCTGCTTCTCTGTGATGTGTTTTTAACTGAACAGGGATTGTGTAACAGCTCTGTCAGGACAGGTGAACCATGTAACCATGTTCTGACTTGTTTTCATTCTGTTGAATAAATACGGCCTTGAGCATGCATCCACATGCACATCCACATTTGCTCTCAACTGACTCAAACAAGCCCCCGATGACACAGACACACGTCGTTCTCCTTTACTCATCCCGCATCAACTTCATTTGCTCTTTCAATATCCATTTATAGGTTTAAACACGAATGCTGCAGATGTGTGTGTCCAGGTTTTACCTCTGTTTGATCCCACTCAGTGAAATCAACGGTACTTCATAACACGTCCTGATGGCCTAAGAGGACTTAGTCTCATGCGTGTCTGGGTAGAGGTCACTTGCCTCATATCGTCTGTTCTATAATGGTTAAAAGGCCAGCTGAGGTATTTTAATCAATCTCTCTCTCTACATCCAGGGTTACATTCAAACAACAAAATAAAACTGCTCTAAAGCTCTTGCTAATAGGGTGTCGTTGGGGATAACAGCGTTAAACTGAGGCTGAGCCTGGAAGTCATCAGTGTCTGTCAGTATTTGACTCTTATGCCCATTCTGGGACCTCGATGCCACCTCGATGTGGGAGTGAGGTTTGTTCCGGGTCATTTAAGGGGAAATGAACTGGGACGCCCCATGTCCTCTGTTAACAGATTCCTTTATTTAAATCACACAGAAATGTAATGGTTAAGAAATACTTGAAAATCATTTTCATCCTTCATGAAATTGAAATAAGATATGTGAAAAAAAGTCATTAGAGATTGCTAGCCAGAGATTGCCAGAAGAACAAACTGACAATTTAACATCCATTAATTAAAAAAATAAATAATTAAATCACAGTTTTTCAGCATGAGTTTCTCACAATGGCTGCTTCACAATTCACACGGGAAGTGAAAGGAAACACACAAAAAAACACATGCACAAGTATTACAAAGGTGTTCATGGGAAGTGTTGGAAGTGTATGTAAGATACCGGTTGTTAATCACCTCTTCTATGATCCAGCTGAGAGGACAGGAGATCAGTTCGGGAGCAGATTCGCGGTGAGGGATTGTTAAATGTTTGCTTTAATTGTATTGGTTAATTGCTTTGCATTGAAGTCTCCTGGTACAGTCCACTGTGGCTGATGTGGAGCAGTTGAATCGTGTGAAACATGCAACGTGTGCCACAGTTTTACATGTAGTGTGTTTAAAGTAGCAGTCGTTCTTCATTTCAGACCCAGCCTCCCTCCCTCAACGTGTTTACAGAGGCTGGCAGATATACAGGCTGGGGGTTTGATTGGGCACAGGTGCCGCTTGTTAAAGGCTGGCCCTCAACTGGCTTCCAACCAACAGTCATGCTGCGTTCATGTGATGTTGGGTTTCCCGTAAATACAAGCTGCCAGCTGGGGGTAGGACATGCGATCTCTGCAAACACGGCATCGACATATGTCCAATTTTAAAATAACTGTTATTACCTACTGTAACAAACAATGAACTCTACTCATGGAAATGCTGTTACTTTTTGAGTAAGGGCTGATTAATAATAATTATTAATAATAATACAAACTTTCCAAAACCTTCAAGTTCTAGCAATGAGATGCCACTGTGTTCTTTCACTTCATTTGAATGCTTCACCACTCGGTGTTAACATCTCATCTATCATTATGGCTATTAACACTCTGCAGCTTGCTGGTGTACTGTTGCGCTCACACAAGTCTTATGTGCTGTGAACGGGTATTTGGCTTCAGCCTCAAAGATTATTTATGCTCCAGAATAAGAAACAGTTTCCTGCTGAGACCAATGCATAGCCGTCGATGAAAGACGATGAAAACCAATAACTCATAAGCAAAGATTGTTTGTGAAATGTTTTCATGAGATCGGAGTCCGCATGTCTTTCCTTTCTGAATGCATATTTTTAAATCACACAGTATGCCGGTCTCAGTTTGCATCAAAGTCTGCATAAAACAGATGGAATACTAAAACTGAAAGGCATTTGCAAAATTAGTTTGTCAATATGACATATCGGGGAAACATTCCCCCGAGGGGAGTAAGCCAAGATACCTTTTGACATCTGAAGCAGTCAGTTGAAGTGAGTGGATCCGACACATGCTCACACAAGGTACAAAATATAGCTATGGTGTGCAACACATTTTACCTTTTAATAAATTGCAACGTGATATCAGTTATTCGTCATCAGACTGAGGAGTTCAGCAAGCTAAACCTTCAAAATGGGTGTCAACAAAATCACAATGTGCAAATGAAATATTCATGTTTTAGGATTTTATGCAATGTAATTCACATTTGTACACTTGTAAAACATTATGAATGTGTATTGGACATCCGAGTAGACGTATTTCTAGCGTCTGTATTGGATTCGCATGACATTTTGTACAAACATTCATGGTCGCCAGAGGATGAACCTAAATAACTGTCTATGCCCTGGTATGTAGCCATGCTAGAGTCACTCTTGTTGTGAGGATTTATCATGTTGTTGCTTTTAGATGTACTTGTATCGCTTAACTCTGAACATAGTGTGCTTGCAGACGGCTCATCCTGACCTCACAAACTCGGTGCGCCACCCAAACTCACCAAACCCAAATAACACATGTATCTTATCAAATGTATCTCATGTCTGACTTCCTGTACAGTCATCCGGATCTCCCAACTTAACCCTGTCCCCTGGAGACAGCAGCACCTACCAAGCACATACAAAGGCTGGGACCTTGGCCTTGGAGTGAGGATTAAATACTAATCGGTAACAACGCCTATTTGCAAAACTAAGTTTTCCACATTTGCCTCAGCTGTGCTTTGGTTTAATGCTAATTAGCAATTATTAGCATGCTAACACATACAACTAAGATGGTTGTTATGGTAAATGTTATACCTGCTAAACATCAGCATGTTAGCAATGTCATTGTGAGCATGTCAACAGAGCTGCTAGCATGCTGCAGTCTCGTCGTTGCATGACATCAGTCTAGAAAATAATTGTCATCATTTAATAATGAATCAATACCAAATAATTTAGCAACTTGCAGTAACTCTAGAAAGAAGGTCTCTTGTTGTCTGTGAGTGAAGAAGCTCCAGATTGTGGCTTGAAGTGAATCACAAAGTGAGAAATCCAGCTTCCTGGTTGTCATCTCGAAGCTGGTTTTCCTTTTTTTAGATTTGTTTACAAACCATTTTACAAACCGTCAAATCATCTTTCCTTTGATACTTTTGGGAGCTTTTCCTGCATTTAAGATTTGACCAGATTTGTCCAAAGTGTGGACACAAGTACATATCTGCACACACACACACACACACACACACACACACACACACACACACACACACACACACACACACACTGCACAAGGTCTATGGCTGTTTGTGTGAGTGGGTCCCCAGCTGTTGAGTACTGTGCAGATGTAGCGACCATGGAATGAGGGATTAGCGTTAAATCTGGAGGCAGAAGGAAAGAGGGGGACGAGGAGGAGGGTGGGGTGATTAGGGAACAATGTGATGGCTGGCGTTTAGGTACGACAGTCTAAAATGAAGACATAGGTTAAGAGGGGTCAGAGGAAATGCAAGCTTATCGTAGAGAGATTTGACTTTGACGAGATGTACAGTAGTGGAAATGAGAGAAAGAACTCAAGAAGGAAGAAGAGATGAGAATTTTAACAAGTGAAAGCTGGAGGGTGTAAATAATAAAAATAGAAAAGAAAACTATCCCATGGAGAAAATCTGTGAAGCTGTAGTCACAGTCCATTTTTTCTTCATTTGATTACAAATTCATTGATTTCTTCAACTTTCTCCACAATCTGCAGAGCAGCCTGTATTAATACAGACAAGAAGAAGCTGCAGTTAAATAATCTTAAATCTCACATCCATTAATACACTCACACATGGGAGACTTTGGGATGTATTTGCTAACAGAGTTTCTGCAACGGAACAGTGCAGCTTTCAGCAGAGATCAGATGTGTTTTCTATAATTCATAAGACGCTTTCGCTCAGATAACGTTTATATCTGACTTCACTGATATCTTTATGAATGTAAATACACCGTGGAGACCTCAACTAAGGGCAAACAATCTTCATCCTCTTGCAGCCTGATATCTACCTGTTTTCTTTTAAGCCCAGGGTTACAGTCAAATCCGGCCCTGTTTAATATTCAACATATTTTCACACGCGCGACTGCAGCTCGTACTCGAGGCTGCTGCAGACGGCGAACGTGGTCTGTTTGATATTCTGCGATAACTTTCCTCCACTTGTCAACACATTAGTCAACTGATCTGGAGAGGATTGGCAAGAGCCCAAATTAATGTGCGCAAAAGCAAAGCCCTCCAGGAAGCTTAACGCCGCTCTAATTAAGATGCACATTCACATTTTTCTGCCTCTCTTCACAACATGTCCAAGAAGGTCTGCCTCAGAAAACCCAGAATCAGTGTGCTGTTATTGTAAAATTGGAAGTTTTTGTGTAATGAAGGCCCATTATTACTTCAATAAGCTTGTGCCTATTTTAAGGAAGCCAAGCTGCTTGCAGATTTCCCATTTCTGACTTCAACGTGACCCTTGTTCCACAGAGGGCCAATTATAGGCTTAAAAGGGACTATTAACAAGATTGAATGCCAACCCCACAGATCTCTCTCTATCAGTTCAGGAGCTGTGGAATATAATACAATGAAGGCCGACATATCACACGTCATGTCGGCCTTGAAAGCATGTTTGTACGTCCCCAGTGGACTGTCACATCAGTATCTTAGTCGCACGAGCCAGGCATCATATTTCCCAGACTAGATTATTTGCTATTTTGGATCCCAAAATGTCTCCTCATCTAATTACAGCTCAAACCCCCACCTGGGTTAGTCTCCATCTCCAGAGGAGGAGAGTTGACTCACAGTGACCTGTCAAGTCACATCCAGAATCCAGGGAAGATTTGAGGGATCCCATCAGGTTACTTTCAGACCAGCAGCACACATCTGAGATAGCAACAGAGAATAATACAGTTTACTTAATTTGCCACTCTTAGCATAGCATAAACTCTGGAAAGAGAAACAAGTAACCCTCAGTCTGTCTAAAAATAATCTTGACCCGCTAAAGCTCCACAATGTCTATGAGATATTGTGTTACTTTAATCTGTACACAAAATGAAGTGTAAAGCTGTCAAACTGCGGTTGCACAGGGGATTACGTGCCAGACAACCTCCAGCAAACCTGTCCTCAGGATGCACAGATTAAGTAATTAACAAACTCTTTTACTTGGAAAGTAAATTTATTCTTGTCTCAAACTGTGATGACTCACCCCTGGACTAATATAATCCTGAAGGTTGAAAGAAATGGTCAGCAAAGTAGGTCAGATATGTCTTTTTAACAGTTACATAAGAGACATGTTTCCCAAATGTTGCCTTTGGTTCATTATTCCTCCACACTGGACGTCCCTGAGCAGCCTCACTGGCAGCCTTGAACGCTGGCACACTAAACGAGTTCGAGGAGATGTTATTCTTTTGGTCCCACTGGACTTCAGCAGTTTAACATGTATTCAGACCGATTTAGATGAATAAAGATAGCTAAATCTGTTCAGGGTACACAGGCCCCCTTACACATAAACCAACTCATCATTGTTCGTCTGAAGTAATATTTAATCCTGTAAGCAAACATACTTACTGTAAATGTGTTGCATAATGGTTTTCAGATGTCCATCTCTCCAGCAGAGACAGACTGAAAGAAAGCTTTGGCGACACCTGTAGGTGGAAAGTAGATGAGGCGGGTACACCAAGTAGAAGTTTCTCCTTCTGCTGTCCTGCAACAAGATACTGGTCGAGACGTTTCCCATGTCATCATATTGTTTGTCTTGAAAGTGTAGCTGTAAAACCTGTGAGTGCGTCTGACACAAGCGAGCACATGAAACTGAACCTGACTTGTTATATACAATAAACGCATGGGTGCACATGCAGTATACTTTGCCTGTGCCAACTCAAAGTGCTGTCAAGAATCAGGAATCCACAAACGAACTGGGGGAAAAAGGCTTCTCAAATGTGCCAGTGAGTGAATGCACCAAATTATATTTACTTTAACTGTAAATGTTTTGCCTCTTTCTGAGATGTGAATATCACTCATACAAGCTGAGCACCAAAGTAAGTCGACTCTGAACTGAGTAAATAGCTGGCAATGACATGTTTCCATGTGCGCTCTGATTAATGTAAACCATGTTAAAGTGATCATTATGCCTGCGAGCGTTATGCATTTCATACATTCACTGCTGGTTGCTCAGGCTGGTCATAAATTGTAGAGCCGGTGTTTGATTCCTGCCTTCTTGTATTCATTTAGCAACGCCTTGATATGTGCATTGAACGAGGAAAATGTGTTGGACAAAAATGTATTTCTTGTGCTGCAGGATTCCAAAAATAAAACCTTCATTATGTCAGTGACATCATTTTTTGGCCAGAGGCATCTGAACGAAACACAACTCATTTTTTTTTTACAACTTCCAACCTTCGAAACAGGCGATTCCAAAAAGCACTTGAAGGCAGCACCGACCCCCGTGATTGTCCCATTGATGTCCTGAGCTGTAACAGGTTCTCTGAGGAGGAGGCATCCATAGCCAGACGGTGCAGCTTGTCTGAGGCCTGCCCGTGCTACAGATGGCTTATCTCCAAGCAAATGATTCAGAAAACGATAACATGCCTCCAAACGGAGACGAGGTTGTGTCCTTTTGCTAATGAAACGTCTTTCATCAGTCTGGACAGGGCGTGTTTTTTTATATCTCTACTTCGCAATGGAAACGCGAGGCTCCATGTCAGCAGCTCGGGGGAAGGTGGGCATTTTGAATTCACTCGCAACACTCCTGATTCTCTCATTTAAATAGTAAGCGCATCAATTAATGTTTAATTTAGGCACAAGCAAAACATAAGCTCTTCCAGGCAGGAATTTAAGGTGCAAATATGACAGCGTTAATTCCCTTACATAACTAACCAGAGACAGCCTGGCTGCCAAAAACCAAGCAGGTCGATTTCCTGCTAAAAATGTTGGTTTAAGTTGTCAACTCTGGGCCCGGAGCAGAAGCTAAAACCCTTCCCCTGTTCTCCCAGTGTCTAAACACTGAAACACTCATGTGCAAGTCCAAACCTATAAGTACGCGAGAGACCGTAAGCCAAATCCCACAGTAATATTCAACAATTATCAGTCTGTCAGCTAAATGCACAGACGTCAGGTCGAATCCGAGGCTGCTTCCTCACCGGAGAGCCAAGCAGCTGTGAAACATTTAGCAACTTTGTGGTCAAGTAAATTGTCAATCACATCAAGAATATTAAATGAACGCAGATAGTTTGTTGGCAGGAGCCCTATACACATACACACTCACTCTTGTGTATAATCTTTGACCCGGGACTGGAGGTGATAAGTTGACAGCAGAGAGCCGGATGTGCTCTATTTCTTGCTCTCTAATGTGATTTTAGGCCTGATGTGTAACATCAAAGACAAACATTGTCTCTGGCCCCCTCTGTCCCTTTTCACATGGACATTAGTGCATTTGGGAGAAGTGTCCCTCCCTATTGTCAGCTTCTTTCTGCTCTGAGGACAAAGATTAGAAAGAAGCTGACAGGAGCGAAGGGAAAGGAGAGCGACGAGGAGAGACGGCGGGAGACAGATTTGTGGAGACATGAATGGCTTGCAGGTGTTTTTTTTCTCTCTTTTTTTCTGTGCAAGAGGGAGAGAGAGTGAGATGGATAGAGTGGGAGATGTGGAGTCGTGACTCCCCCTCCTCGCGCTGTCATTATGTTTTATGGCAGAAGAAGTGTTTGCAGAACCGAAGCGAGGTGCTGCACGGATGGGCCATGTGAGAAAGGGTGATAATTCTACACCAAGACTATGTGTCTGCTCACATACCGACGTTTCTACAAGCGGAGACTAAGGGAAGGAGGGAGAGCGTTGCTTTCAAGTGCTGCACGAGAAAAACAAACAGTGGTGAGTGCAGCAAGAGTGAAGGTGAAGGAGTCCCTGTTGAGATAAGGAAAGGGCAGAGGCGAAGGAGAAGGCTGCATGTTATCTCTGTGCAGAAAAACAGTTATAAATAAATACACACAAGTAAATTTGCAAAAAGATTTTAATAGGCATTGTTTTAATCATTCTTGGATCAATTTACAGGCTGTTTTTTTTATCCATTCTTGTCAAAGGTAAACACATTTCTTGTGGTTGTCTTCAACACCAGTAAATGCTTTTCTCCCCGCTTCCCAAACCCCGTAAACCAACATTACAGAAGAGCACATTCTCTCATACACACTTGCATATTCAGATCCTACAAACGACTCCTTAACGGTACGGAATTTCTAAATGCAACATACTCGAGAAGCGCGAACAAACACATTCAAATACATACGCACACAAATGTGCACACGTTTTTTTTTCTTTTCTCTTGCCCACACACGCACACACTCACGCACACACACGTGCGCGCACACACTCACGCACACACACACACATTCAATAACTGGCATGTATTATAAATATACATTACAATGCAGACTCCTTTGTTTTCACAAGGGAGGAATGCTGCCCTTCCTTCACCTCCGTCTGTGCACAGTTGGTTCATGATGAGCGCTTCAGCAACATAATCGGGTTAGCAGTGTCTGTTACATTGGAGTAGGGTTACTGAGTGTATGTCCCTACTGATCAGTCATAACCAATAACCCTCTCTTCTCGTCAGGCTGAGTTACATCTGCCTATCTATCTATACAAGCAAAATGCTGCAGTAAAAATTCCACTGTTTAAAAAAAAAGAATACAAAAATGGCACAATAGCTTATTGAGCAAAGGCCTACAAATGCACATTAATAAATTAGATAGATAAATCATATACTTTAATGTTAAAATAAATAAATTTGAAAATTCAAAAAGCACAACATTGTAATCTGATTAATGCCATCCTACGTTGTCCTGTATTACAATATAAAAAAGTGAACTTCTCTTTATTTGCACATTCACACGTGTTTTGTTTTTTTCTCTTTTAAACAAAATGGCGGCAGCGTTACTTTGAGACTCAAAGCACAATTTCTCCTCAGGCACCTGCCGCACTCTGGCAGCTGTTTAGGGTCGTTTCCATGGTGACCGGGGACTGCTGTAATGGCCATCAGCACTGATTGGCTGGGAACCGCTAAAGTGGAAAAGGAATTGATGGCGTTCTCTGGGAATAAATGGGAAGTTGCTGGAGAGAGGTTTTTAAGAATTGTAAATTAGTGGTATTCTGAATGACTGCTGATTGCTGCGAGGAGAAAGGTTTGACATCCGGATATTCTCCGCCAAGAGCTGAAGGTAAACGCATCGGGGGAAAAAAACACATCTACCACGTCTAAGTGCCGTCAAATTACTAGCCGGGGTCTGTATTTTTCTATGTTGTTACAGTGTGAAGGCAGGACATGCAGACAAAGGACTAGTTCTAAGACGGCACTCGCTGTCCTCTAAGAAACGCACACTTTGCATCTGTGGCTCACAAAAGCCAGGGGTGTTTTTGATGTCTGCTGAAAATGGATTCTTGAAAGGCCCGTGGATATCCTTACAAAGTCTTTCCCTTTTCTTGAGAAACACATTGGGCTCTTATAAGCAGCAGCTCCAACGAGACGAGAAAACATTCTTCAATGTCCAGGATAATGGCAGCAGTTCTCGTCACTCACTGATTACATACATATCCTGTACAGCGCAGGTAGGGTCAGTTCAGTTCCCGAGGCCAGCTTGCTCTTTACTACATCTACATTGAGTTCTATCCATCAGCATACTTCCGTGGTCCAAGGCCTAAAAATCCGCTGCAAAGTCCACATTTCGTCAACGTGTATGGTCAAAAGACAGTGCGGCTTAGATCCCTCAAGTGTTTTACATCCATGCTACAATAAGAGTGTGTAGTCTACATCCAACTCATTTCAGTCCACTTTCTCACTCGCTTGTTGGCATGACAGCAGCCCAGAAGTCTGATTCTGAATATTGGTTGTGGTCTCCATGTCGTGGTATTCATATGACGATGACGTCCAACAACGCATGGAGTGTCAAAAATGCACTGGTGTAAATATGACAGCAAAAAGGCCTCTCCTTTTCAAAAGTCTAGTTAAGTGAAGTTCCAGGTTTTTTCTCTCTGTGTCCTTTTGATTGCGGTTCGGTTTGCACCTCTACTCTATCTCCGTCTGTGTTTCAGCCAACTCTCTCAACAACAACGTGGTGGACACAAAGCCCTTTGGACAAGGCGGTGCCAGCTTTGCATGAAGTGTCACTTGGGGTGACAAGTCGCTAGGACAAAAGGACGGCCGACACGAGCAGCATCGCCACGGTGAGAAGGAGGCGGTCCCGTGAGGGGCTGCTGCCGCTGACGCTTTTCTCCAGTTTGGGAACTTCGGGGTTAAATTCATCTGCAGAGAAAGTCACAGAAAGAGAAAACGAGAAAGTGAGAAAAGAGAGGAACGTGAGTGTGAAAGAGCGATAGAGAGCGTGTGCGCCAGACAGAGGGAAACGAACCATTACTACATTATTAATTCATCAATCTAAAGGCAATGTGTGATGCATGCTAATTGTGCTTTAACATATGCAGAGAAAAAGACATGATGCAATTAACAAACCACCAATTATCATCAGCACTGCTACATATGGCCATTTCCCCCGTGGGGTGAGAAATTAAAAACACTTATTTCTGATCTGGCTTTTTTTTTGTCACGTACTCTTCCTTTCACAATAATGATGTTTTTATCCTCGTGGGATTTCAATCAAACCAAATTACTATGGCCTTGCCATTGATTAGACACAACAGAACATTAGCCGGAGGGGGAAACGGAGAAAGAGCTGGGAGAACACATTTTGTGATATTCTGTAAAAAGTGGATTAAACAGAGTCATTAGGCTCTGTCTCGACATAATGTTTCCCATTATATCCAAAGGGTTATTACATGGCAAAATATAGCAAAATAGTGCTGCTGCAAACACAACTATAGGAGCAACCAGTGCTGGCTGCATTGAGATAGAACATTTTTGTTTTCTTTCAATAAAGTAATCCATGTAAATGCAGAAGAAAGCTGCACTTTGATAAATTGTGCCCAAACACTGAAAACAATATTGTGTTTGTCTATCAAAACCGCATTACTTTTACTTTATTATGTTGTCATCATAATGTCCCAGTGTGTGAAAGTTGCAGCCAGCAGATTTTTTTCCAACCAATCAAGCCGGCTTTCAACAGGAAATACATCAAATTGAGGAGGTACGGTGTCTTCAAAAAGCTGTTTCGCTGTGACGATAAAGCCTTGCCTGGGGTTTGCCAAATATAATGGAGACAGTAATTGGCTACAAGTGGAAAACACGGGACGTGATAAGAGATACCAGATAGAGACAACAATCACATGGCAGCTTGATGTTTGATGAATGTACGGAATGTTGTTGTTGCTGTCTGTCGTCTGAGAGTAAACCATCCGACCGCTCTGGTTTGTCCTGGTCATGCGCCCACGTCAGAGTTGTTCTTAAGGAACACGAGGCATCCGTCTGTGTCGGTGACACCCAACACTGACATTCACACCGTGCCGCACCGGGGCGAACTCAAACGGAACACAGTGAAGGAAAGAGGAAAGTACAACGCAGCCTTGCCTCAGGTGGAGCCCCAGGTCCATTCACAGCAGTCTGTCTCTCCTAACCCATTTCACTAGAGATAGTAACATGTAACATAAGTGACCAGAGGAAGAGATGCAAAATAAATTAACTCTCACTTATGTTCACATAAAGGAGTACAACTACCTTTTCACAGCTGCTTCGAGTCCACTGTGAGCGGATTCAATTCATTGGTGCAGACTGACAATCAGAAAGCTGCACCTCTTCAACATCCCTGCTATTTAAAGGAGGCCGCCCTTGGAAGATGAATGTGGGGGACGTCGGGCGCCTCGAGCCATAACAAGTTATCAAAGGTCCTAACATCACAGCACAATTGTGGGATACAGCAATCAATTTCCGAGCGCGCAATCTTGTGCAGTCTCGTCTGTATGGGGTACAACAGCACGCTCTCCTGTCCACGGTGGAGCGCCCAAGGCATTTACAGTGAGATAAGAAACATCAGCTCGAGACGGTCGATGAGTGGAGGAAGGCTGTCTGGTCTGATAAGTCCTCGCGCCAACTTCTCCACGACGTTGATGATGCGTGAACTGCATGAGGCGATGGACCCATCATGTTTGGTTACAGCGCTGCAGGTCAGTGGGGGGAGGGGTGATAGCGTGGAGGACATTCAACTGGCTAACACGTGCCTTAAGGCCGTCTTCTCTCTCAGCTGCGTGGAGCTACTCCCATACAAACTGAATTAACAACTCTTTACTATGAATAAGAACTTGAGGAAAACACTAAACTGAATTGCACCTGAAAATACCATGATGGATACATCACTCCTTACCGATTGGTTAGAACAAAACCCAACAAAATAACCCCCACCCCAAAACGAAAATGGCTCGGAGGCTGCACCAAAGGTGGTCCAGCATGTATTTTGAAGCAGTGATTTTGAGCATCTTTTACAGCTGCTAGCCTTGCACAAATGAGACAAAAAGAAAATGAATCCTCAAAGAGCACCCGGCAAGCAAATAACGTCTCGGGGCTCCCGTGCTATTTCCGCGTATTAAAATTAGGTCATATGCATACATCCTCATTGAAAAAACAGTCCAATCAACAAAGACCAGAGCTAATAGACACATGCAGCTAAAGCCTCTTCAGAGAGCTGGTGCTAACAATGTGAAGCACATTTATTAACATCGCACTTTTAATAGTTAATTTAACTCTTGCAGTTGTCCCTACTTATGGTTTTGAATTTCCTCGCCTTGGAAAGCACATAGTGCTTATGGCATGAAAGGTGCTCTATGAATAAGAATCATTATAATTATTATTTTGCCACTGACAAATTGACAAATGATTTCTCTCAGTCACGTTTGAATTGTTTGCCTGAAGGTTTGAGGGATGCCTCTGCAGCTCGCCGTCTAAATATTTCATTTTATTTCATCACTTTTTGACTCGTTCTTCTGCCAACTGAGTTCTTGGCGCAAAGGCAATTGCTATCAAATGCACAAAAAGGGCCAATTGCACTCTGGCTTTGCACTTGCACAGCTTTTTTTGCTCTGTAATATTGCATTGTATGTAATATATACTCCATTACTACTTATTTTACCCATATTGTATGTAATAGGCCAGTGATGTGCAATTTATGGTGCTATCGGCGGGCACAATCCATTCTTTGTGAATTCACCAGAGTGTACATGCTGCATATGTTGAATGAAGTGTTTTGCTTTGCATCGTGCATCTCAAGTGTACCTTATAACTGATTTTGAGAAAGTCTGCACATAACAAGCCACTCAGAACAGATGAGTCTTGGGTGCCGGTGCCTATTGAGGCATCGTAAAATGATCTTTGTTGTTGTTGCATTTTCCGGTCCACTGCCTTATTTATATTGCAGGCTTTAGCCCTTCTACTGCGGCAGACACTTTATATAGGAGGACGGTGTTTAAGGGCAAGTCACAGTTGGAAGAATGCACATAGTGTACTAAGCTTTGCTGCAGGAAACTATAAGGTTATGATTAATTCAAGCAGCAAGCAGCCAGGCTGATGCTGAACTCTTGTAGCACATTTGTGCTCACACACCGTTCGTTACGAGACGCTCGACTGTAGCAAATCTCTGCTGCTCTGCTATATAGAACAGATGTGTGTTTCAAAGGGTTCAGAGAATTCAAATCATAAAAGAGATAAATCAACTCAATGATGATTCTGGTTTATTACAACCTGGGTCTTGTTTTTGTAGTTTATGTTACGTAGTGGCTCACCAAAGTAATTGCTGAGATATGGAAACACTTTCTAATGGGACAACAAAGACGAGCCAGTCAGACGATGGGGCAGGTTGTAAACAAGCCAACGGCGTCTCATTTCACAAAAGTGATTCACAAGCACTGCTGGCACACAGATTGCCAATGGTGGCAGCGTCTCGTTTCACAAATGATAAACTGTGATGATTACAGCAGACAGCTTGAGAAATATTTTTATTGTTGGCCTCTACTTCCATGTGAGTTCGGCTGATCCGAGGATTTGTTACCGCTCATGCTTCTTGCCCTGTCGGACTTCAGCAATGTCACCAGATCTCGGCAACTAGCTTAAAGCTATTAAGGAACTTTAATTGTGTTGATCTTGGCGGTCCCGGTTATTAGTGTTTCCAAGCACCAGATTCCCCCTAGAAAAGGTTTCTGGTGAACATGCATGATTTCATTCAATCTTGCGAGGCATCAGACCCGGTGACATCGATTACAAGCATTAAGAATAACAATACAGAAGTAGCAAATTAATTAAACTACTTAAACTATTAAATTATCAGGTAAAAGTTCCCCACAGTAGCTTTGTTACTACCCATAGTTACAATGGCCGAAACTACAAAAAACAAAACCTAAGTTGTAATAGACCCTGATTATCCTCGAAACACCCTGTTAAATAAGGAAGCGAAGCTAATAATAAAGTAAGGAGGCTGACAGTAAGTCCAAACATATGTGAAGCGAGAGAGGGAGAGATTTGTTGATGCTAAGCCAGTCTGTGGGCTGGTCTGGTCCTGAGGGTGAGTCAGAGAGTGGGTGTCCAGTGGCCAGCAGGGCCATCAGGGGTATGACTTCTCTCTGAGTGTGTGTGTGTGTGTGTGTGTGTGTGTGTGTGTGTGTGTGCATGAATCTGTGTGTCCTGATTTTTGTTATTCCTCCAAATGTATTCAGCAAAATGCATCATAATGCTGGAGGCTATGCTTTTTTATGATTCCCTGCCAGTGTGTGTGTGCGTTTCTTTTTTATATTAAATTCTACGTAAGCTCGAGCCTGAGTTACTGCTGAGCAATTCGCCCACCACTGAGCTCTTCTTTCTTCCTCTGCCCCTTTTCTCTGCACCCCCCATTCTCTGCCCCCACTCTGCTTTTATCTCTTTTTCTGCCTGTTTCTCTCTCTCGCTGCCTTATCTGTCCCTCTTTCTGTCAGGCTTTCTCCCGCCGCATTTCTCTTTCTCCTTCCTGTCTTTCATCCCACTGACTTGCTCTGTCTCACCGTGTCTCTCCCCCTGTCTGTCTCACTTTTCTGCCCTCTTACTCTCTCTCCCTTTCTCTCTCTCTCTCTCTCTCTCTCTCTCTCTCTGTCTCTCTGAAGGAACTCGATGCCGATGGCTCAAGAGCCCTCTTCGCTTCGTCTCTGCTGGTCTCAGTTTCCATCTCAAGCAGGTCACACTCTCTTAGCCCTCGTCACAGACTGCTCCCAGCTCCCAGAAACAAGCTCACTAAATGAACCCCAGCAAGAGGCCTTTGTGAGAAAGACAAATAGAGGATTTATGTAACCACTCAGCTGCACAATTGACTTGCCCGCTGACATGCTTTCTCTTTAGGTGAACATGGACCCTACGTTCCTCACGAGATCTACTGACCTTGTGGAGGTTTTCCTGTGCGTGTGTGTGTGTGTATGTGTGTGTGTGTGTGTGTGTGTGTGTGTGTGTGTGTGGTGCAGTATAAGACATTTAGTTTTCTGTTGGTAATTCTGGTTTAATTAAAACCTAACTTTGTGTATCTGCTATGCTGAGTATTGAATCAAACCCATACTGATGCTTATATTTTAGTTCTCCCCAAATAAGTGATCTGTTTACCTCACTAAGTGCAACTCATTAAAATGTTTTTCATGGTAGGCAACGTGAGGCCGTTAATTGTTTTGGGACTAAATTTATGTAACAACGGAAATGCAGAATTGTAAAACGACAGTGACAAATGAACTGCGTAATACGGTTAGTGTCATTCCAACATACTCGTGTTACTTCGGTGAATATTATGCTATCATAACCAATAGACAATATAAAATAAGACCCAAATTGTAACAAACTGGAGTTACCCTTTAATATTGTATAGAATCTATACAATATTAAAGGGTAACTCCAGTTTGTGAAGGCACCTAAGCTATAACATGATCTATACTATAGATCATGTTATAGCTTAGGTGCCTTCATTTGTTTTCATATTTGTGTTCTTACACAGAACATACAGGGTTAACTCAACAACCAGCTACGGCCTGTGGATATTATTTTGCTAAACATAAAATACATTTAAAAAACAAAACAAATGGTTGGTGTCTTTCCACAATGATTGGGACACAAATCAAGCTTTGCAGCCACAGACAAATATTGATCTGAATCTGGCAATTGGCTGCTGTTGCATTTTCATCAACTCAGTCACTCACCGATGTTGTGTATTTTGATGTTTGGCCTGACTGTGTAGTCGGTAGAGGTCTGACTGGAGTCATCATCTGCCTGTGAAACTGAGACACGCACCACATATACACACAAAAACAGAAAAGACAGCAGAGGGAGAAATACAAAGCAGAGGATGGAGAGGAGGGAAGAGACAGGGAGAGAAAACACGTCATTAAAATGACAAGACTGGGTGAAATGGGCATTTTCAGGCACCACTAAATTGTATACGGATACAGCAGAACGTGGAGCAGTTGTGCCCCTGTCACGGAGGAAGCATGAAAAAATCCTGGACTGAGGATCCAGACTTCCATCTGAAGATTAAAAGCATTTGGAACCAATGGACAGAAAACATTTTCACATTTGCCGTTTGTCTAGACATAGAATTACATTCAGACCGCATTGCCAAATTATCCATGAATGAAAGATGTGTGGGTTTTTCGATGTGTACGCATTTTTTTCTTTCTTTATTTTACTAAATATGTGCATTTGTGTGATGCTGTGATTCTGATGCACAGTTAGGAGGATGAAATAGCATTTACAGAGAATTTACATAGAAATCTGGCGACAATCAAGTTACGGCTCTTTGCAGATGTGAAGCATATGTCATGAATATTCACATCTCTTTCTTATCTAAAAGTCTTGTAAGGGTTAAGGTGGCAGACACGCAGAGATACATGGAAATGGTTTGGAGGCGGCTGAAACCAACAGCTTCTTGATAGCAAGCTGTTAAAATGACCTTGCTGAGTAAAGGTTGTGGATTGTAAACTGACTAAATGCACCAATGCACACATCGCCATTCATGCACACACGCACACACAATAAAAAGATTTACGGCTGGCAAACTACCATGTGCACACACACACACACACACACACACACACACACACACACACACACACACACACACATGCTCAAACTCCTACACCATGAACACACGCGGAGATGCATACAAACACGCACAGAAGCAAACGGAGGCATGGTGGACACATCAATAGATTAGCCGTGACACCGGGATGGGGAGGGTGGGTGTTAAGGTGATGTGTACACAGGGCTGACACTGGCCTGAGTGTGGGATGTATTAGTGCTGACAAGGTTAGAGGAGAGGGGGAGGCTTTCGGCACCGGGCTCCCTGATCAAAGGCCTGCTGGGGAGAGAGCAGGCTACCAGGGTAAAAATAACACACACACACACTATACAGGGCAACAGGCATCAGAGAGCCAGAAAGAGAGAAGAGGAGAAAGACAGTGGGGGAGAGGAAGGAGGAGATGGTCAAGAGAGCTAGAGGAGATAGGGATGGTGAGCAAGAGAGAGAAGGAGAGTAGATTCAGCTCGGGATCTTGCAGCCGAATCAGTTTCCCTCCGTTACATCTTTTGTACGGCTTCATGTGAGCATGTCGTTCACAGACAGAGATAGAGCATTATTGTAATAGCACTGAGACAGAGAATAACATTAAGCCATCACTCTCCAAGCGCCGCTTCGAGGGACGCCATCATCAAAACCTCGCCAAGACAGTAAAAGCCTCTCTCTGAGACCAGACTGTCAGATCTTAGTTCTTCTGTCTGTGTCTGTGTCTCTGTGTGCTTAGGCGATACAAAGAGATACGAGGGGAGAAGGAAGTGGAGATGAAGTGACGCTGGAAGAGAGGAAATGGTTTGAAGCGAGGTAAGACCGGGCTGTTTCCTCTCACCGGTGGAGCAGCAGACGTAGACCCTCAGTCTCAGGCAGCTGTGGCCGTGGTGGTGGGTGGGCGTGGCTAAAACAGAGAGAGCAAACACACACATGTCAACCTTGTGCCCTCTGCAGGCAACGCCGCCCTCGACAATCAGCTGTGCAAACTGAAGCTCTGTAGCTGAGCAGACCAGAATCTATTAGCAACACCCACATGCCATCAATACATGTGGGTGACAGCAGCTGGGGAGACAAATATTAAAATACTGGATGCTCAGCACTCTCAGCCATTTCCCATGCATCACAATGAACTCTACTGGCCTACTGTCTACTGGCCTGACTCACAGATGTAGTAGTACTCCTGGCCCACGTTGAACTCGTAGCCCAGCGAGAAGGCGCTGTAGCGCTGGAACTTCTCGGAGAACTTGATGGGGGCGTGAGGCGCGTGGGGCCGGTTGCACTCCCAGCGCTTGAAGCCCAGCTGGGGGTCGCAGGTGCGGTAGCCGCGGTAGCTGACCATGTAGAGGATGTACTGCTCGGCCACGGTGCGCTCCAACGTCCCCCGCTGGCTGGTGTTGTAGTGCGGGCAGTAGATGTCCAGGTAGTCATTGACGCTGACCTGCACCGTGTATCCTTCCCTCCGTAGTCTGGATGAAGAGAAGAAGGAGAGAGGGAGACAGAAATGGTGATAAGTAACTAGGGCCACAAATAATGCTGTTTTTATTGTCTAGTAAAACAAATACAAAGTTTGGAGCCTTATCACCAGCCTGAGGTTGCCAGGCAAGCAGAGACCAGAAAACCACTCCTAGAAATAGTCCCACACAGACCACCTCATAAAACTGCAACTTGTTGTGGACCTGCAAGGTATCTAAACTTAGGCGATATTTGGACTCTCGCCTTTACTGACTTTATGATAATAGCATGCAGTTTGGGGGAGAAACCATGCAATTGTTTGCATGCAATATAAATGTATTATTCACGCCTTTTCTAGGAATAGGGTATTTGAATAGTTCTGCATACTGGGGTCCCTAAACAGTCATGGAATTGCATAAATCGGGGTTGACTGAGACTCTTGTGTATCCAATGAGCCCATTTGTATTCATACGTGATGATGTTAGTCACCATAGTAGCCATTTCACATTGTGAGACCATTTTTTTTTAAATTCACGTCACTGTATGAAATGACCTGCTGTGACCTCCAGGATAATCACAGCCTCGTGAAACATTACCACCACAAACTAAGACCTCGACCCTTCAGATATAGGTATATTGACAATATGGGGGTTTCTGAGCAGATTACAAAACAGAAGTGCTCACCATCCAATCGCTGAAAAAGCCAATTCTTGTAAATGTCTCCGAAAGGGATTTTAGAGGGAACTTAGATCATTTTTTCATCAACTTGAGTCTATAAATCCCAAATCCCACCAAATCTCTGAAACAAACGGTATTAACCAAAAGATTGCTGCAACAACGTTCAAGATATAATACCACATGGTCACCATACACTATCATCATAAGGTTCTAAGCCCTTGCACACTGGTAATTGTTTATGTTTATTTATGATTCATAACTAGAATTGACACACTGCTGAGCTGCATTTCAAACTAATCTTCCAGTTCTCAGCTTTCAGGTGATGCACACCACTTCTACACGTCATATTGTTGACCTGCTCTCTCCCCATAAAGACCTCTTGTCTCCCCCTTTAAAAGAAAGAATCGGGCTGTAGCTTCATATCGAGCAGGCAGATATGAAAATGATGTTGATCTTCTCATCTAACTCTTGGCAATAAAAGCAAATAGGATAATTTCCCAAAATGTGAAATTCTTTTAATTACGAATCAATATTTTTTACAATTAAAAGGAGATTAAGGATTTTAGGATTTAGAGGCATCAAATCATGAGGTTCCACCCCTGTCCCTTTCTGAGCCTGTGGGAGATAAACGGCTCATTCTGGTTACAAAAACACAACAATTCTTAGTTTAAGGTGATTATACACTAATGCTATGAATAACATTATGAATAATACATTCAATGTCAGCCAATGAATCCCCTTACATCCTACACACTTAGTCAGTCCACAATATAGTATTAAATAGTGAAAACCCATGAAATGTAGTTTACAAAAAGAGAAAAGCAGGTGATTATCAATGTAAAAGCAACACAAAGAGGCTAGAGAGCCTCTGCATATAAAAAATAAATTTCCTCACTAAACGCCTTGTGGCAAGTGCTGAGAATGATAATCTGCACTCCTGTCTTCCCCCCTGAGCCGGCCACGAGCCGGGTCAATGAGGCGGAAGGAGAGCCTGTCAGTGGCGACAGTCCGCAGGGGAACCGGCCTGCACGCGGTACGTATGATGGCCCGAGCTCCCCTGGCAACCGTCGCTGATGGACGAGTACGATGGTGAGGAAGGCCACTCTGAGGTTGTGTGTGTGTGTGTGTGTGTGTGTGATGTACACAACAGTACAGTAACCCTGATTCAAGACTCCACACTGAACAACTGAGATGATGATGTGATATGATTTCGCTTTCGGCTGCCACGCTGTGATCTTCACTGTTTGTAATGCTAAGTATACTTATTATGTAAATTACACAATCTGTAATTAGACAAAGTAGAAGTCATTAGAAGAGCTCCTGCCGGTGAACTGATGAAATGGGAATTGTCCTTGGCTGCAGTGATGTGTAACATGTCAACTGCCGCTGTAATGACTCATGTTCACCACTAGGTGGAGGTATCGTGCTGTCTTGTGTTTGAAAAGCTAACCTCTGCACTTTCTTCCTCTCCTGGTTGTCTCTTTCTTAAACATGTTCTGTTACACACAAAAATGAGAGCACATACATACACACACACAACATTGCCTCCCCATCACACGCACACGCACACACACACACACACACACACACACACACACACACACACACACACACACACACACACACACACATGCATACCTTATAGGTCAGGCCTCCAGAGAGATTATTATTCAATTACAAAATGTGGATCAGAAATGTCATAACACCTCTCTCTCTTTCTCTCTCGCTCTCCTTTTCCTTCTCGCCATCTTTCTTGCTGTGGCATTGCAACCGTTTCTTTTCTCCATGGATCTTCTCCTCCACTGCGATCCTCCTCTCATCCTCACCCCTTCCCTTCGTTTACACAGGCAGATGCATATCAGTTTTCTTAACCACTGTTCTTTTTGGGGCCATCAATCTTATCTGTGCTTTCTATCCCCACTGCTCAGATGTGAGATGACAGACTTTTGTCTTGCAGTGTTGCGGGAAGAGACAACACAGCTCCGCTTCAAAGGGACTATATTTAGAGAGGAGGGTTGGTGGTGGAGGAGGGGAGGAAGTTTGAGATGGGGGGCATAGAGACAGAGATAAAGTGGTACAGTGGGTGTGGGATAGAGAGAATGGTAAGCAGATAGACCAAAGATGAAAGTGTGAGAAAGAGGCTGTGTTGAATATGAAAACATGCCGTGAGGAGAATCCTGGTTGCGAGTGGTGTGTAAAAAGTCGGAGAGTGATGCAGTCATTGAGAAATAGGTGAGAGGACAACGGCAAACGAGAGGAGCTGCGTGCAAGGAGCTGCTGGGTGCTACTGAGACAGGAAATGCAATAACCAATTGTTTCTACCCTAGATAAACATGCAACCCTGTTACTTCACTGCTTCCTGTTTTGTTATCACTTCGCCTCAGCAGACATATACACAGCAGGAGAATCATGCGCTCCCAATGTAAAGTAAGCCATAGAAGAAGGAAGTGAAGAAAGGAAGAGGAGGACGAGGAAAAAACGACTCTGGAGGAAGAAAAGAAGGTAAGGTGGTGCAGAAGAGAGAGACAGAGAGAGAGAGAAATAAGCAGGAGACTAAAAGGGTGGAGTGAGAAGAAGGGGCTGGCTGGGTGAGAGGAGTCCCTCTAGGTGGGCGCCGTTATATAAGCAGTCCACTTAGTGGCACAAGACAGAAAGGTTGCAGGGCAGAGAGGAAGGGAGGGAGGGAGGGAGGGAGGGAGGGAGGGAGGGAGGGAGGGAGGGAGGGAGGGAGAGCAGAAAACAGTGGAAGGGGTTGATGATAGATTTAATAACTTACGGTGGTGGTGGTGGAAGGAAAATGCGTTGAATGATGACAACAAAGATAGAGGTGCAGAAAGAGAGGCAGAGGCCATAACAGAGACACAGTGCTCCCCGGGGATGAACATATATGTGGTAGAAGCCCACGAAAAAGAAAAGAGCGATGGCTCTCATTCTCTCGGTTTACTGCAGCCCCGCTCCCCCTTTCTCCAACTCTCTTTCCGCTGTGCATTGTCTCTGCGCCGGTTTTGCTGTCTCATCATCATTTTCCTATGAGTGGGAGTGCACAGCTAGTTAGTAAAGGCTGCACAAGCTGGTGAGGACTGCCAGGGGAGGCAGATAGCTGGGGGGAGGGGAGGGGGGGGGGAGAAGGGGTAAAACAAAGATAGCACCATTGCACCTTTCAGATCTGCGCTAAAAAGAGCTCTTTGGAGAATACCGGCGGTATCAATAAATAACAATGGTGAGACACTTAAAAACATACAGTGGACAGAAACGGAGCTACAGCAAATCTATAATTCCTGTAGTAACAAAACATAGCCATAAATAATCCTTTGTAAATAACAAAAGTGAGGCATTATGAGAAAATATTTCACAAGTGGTGTCAATCATTTTCTGTTTTGTTTCACTGAGCTTAATACAAAAACAAATCCATGTCATTTTTCTGAATAATAATTTTGCTAGATAGCATCAAAGCAGAATAATAAGCCCTACTGACTTTCAAGGAATATAATAGCAGTGGAATTTCTTTCTTCTTCTTTTTTTCTCACACGTGAATGGATATGAAAAGTCTCAACCCACCAAGGTATTCTTCACAGTCTGAAGGTAGTGCTGTTTGTTCTGCTGCAGCTTCGCCCTACATTACTGCCAGAGGCTCCAGCTGTTTTTAAAAATCCATTAAAAACAGCTGGAAGAGACAAGTTGTTGCTTTTGACAAACATAGTCCAACCTCGCAGTAGAAAAGACAGTAATGACTTCTGACTGAAGACAAAACAAACACTTGTGTGTTTCAACTCTTCAGGTATTAAGAGGAATACTTCACCCCGAAAAAGACAATTTGTGTCTCTACAACTCGTCCCCAGTACTTGAAGAATATTTAGTTTTTCTCCCATAAGTCTTGATGAATTAAAGTAACTGGGGGACACGTTTAACATCAGCAAAGGGATGTCAAAACATCTGTTTAGAAACTCAGCAGGCGTGCTGTCTCGTCATGTGTGTTGGTATAAGTGTTTTAAATACTAAGGTTTTAGCGATAGGTACTGTAAATATACTGTACATAATGAAATGACTCCAGTAGTTTTCTTTGTAAATGCACAGATCAGCATCTTTTATAGGCTTGCTTTTGTCAAACATCAGGCTGCCTACTGGGAAATGAAAGGCAGATAACTGTTGAAAAGTGGTTTTATTACATCCTACACTTTTCAAAACCTTTATTTGGCCAGATTTTCCTTCCAAAAGATATAATAAATGTGTCCTCCAACTTAACTTATGTGCTTTTCTGTATCAAAGACAGCCCCATGGAGTCACCATTCAACTTAAAGAATCGACTTTGGCATAAACGCTCTTGTTGCTGCACAAGCTAACGCACTAGCCGCCGCAACAGGAAGTCATTTTGGTCTAATTAACAGTACAAGGTGTTTTCTGATGTCTGCATTGTCCGTCATTACCGCTTTCCAAGAAGGCTGTCGTGAAAAATGTGTTCATTAAACTATGTATTAATGCAATTATGTCAGATGGAGTGCTTGCTGTGTACCTCCACATCTGGCGATGTTTGCAGAGTTGTGGAAGCGGCTCTCAGGACAGATGAGGTCAGCGTGGCATCATCATTGATGACCTTGAAGACACACTCTCCGGGGTAATCAACACCAGCCTCGTCAGGAGGATAAACTACCAATGCGTAAAATGGCGTGACTTAAACGCCACTCACCAATGGTCTGTTTACCATCGGCACCTCCCGCAATCCAGTCCCCAGGGAGGAGACAAGCTGGGCTCTGCTGTTTTTCTCTGAACCTCAGCACCTAAACTCATTACTTGTGCACGCACACATGCGCACAAAAGGACACCGACAACCATCAGACATGCATGCGAACGCACACACAATCACAACATCTCCTGTGAGTCGTCACTGATTGAGTTAACGCCGCAATTAACGGCCCGGTTTACAGTGTTTCGATCCAAAATGGAGGATTGAAGGGGAAACAAGTGCTGAGCCAGTCTGTGGGAAGAGGCCAACGCTGCAACTCTTTCTTTTACTATTAGACCACTGGGAGTCATCCACCAGTTCCCTCCGCAACCCCTGTCCACTCTAACCTCAGAGAAATGGAGGAACATTACCTGTTTTATATTTACCCATTCCTGTATAAACCTCCCCACGGCTCATTCCCCGGCCCTGCACCTTTGCTGCCCTCGTTTCAGAAGCTCTGCCACATTCCTTTCCTGGACTTAATCTAATTCAGAGAAGCTTTTGCAATAATGGTTTTTAACATTTACAGACACCCGCACCTTGGGCGCTATCCCGTACATCTACATCACCTGCAGTATATAGTTCTGCTGCAGAAATCACAGGTCTTGCTCAAGGACACCTTGACAGCAATTACCTTTTTCAAGGCGGTCACCTTTACAGCCGGCTGAGGCTCACTAAATCTTAGAGTGTAAAGTACGATTGTTAAAAAATGAATCTCATTTTCCATCCTGGCCACGGTGTGCGGCGCTCTCTGCTCTGAGAAATGCTCAAACACCAACGTTTTCAAATGAATGAATCACTTCAGTAACTAACACATTTGTGTTGATGTCGTGACATTTACACTGCATGCCAACAACAACGCGGGGAAATAACTTCATGTGTGCAGCGTTTAAAGACTCAATTGCTGCTGTTGTTTGGACGTGCAGAAAGTTATGGATTTCAGCTTGAAAAGAGATATTTTATTGATCTCCTATAAGCGAATTCTCTTTGCTTTCCTCTCTCGGTGGGAGGTCACAGTGCAGCCTCAGCTAAAGAACAGCATCCTGCAGCGCGCAGGGCCAATTCTTGCCGACACAGTTGCTGAAAAATGGATCTTTCGGTTGAAGAACGGACTACCTGCTCACTATTCCACACTGCAGTTCAATTGCTCGGTGTCTCCGTCTCCCCCAGCCTCGCTCCGGGCGTGCCTTTAGTGAAGTGGGTGGGAAGGAGCTGGAGGGACCCGTTCAGAAATGTAAAGTATTAGCCAACTTATCTGAGGCAAACGCATGAGAGGGGCATGCTGCGTCACATATTAAGGAACACAGCATTTCTGGCAGCACCGCAGGATTTATAGTCTAAGCTGCTGGGGGGAGATGATGCAGAGATGAGTCAGGACTCCACACTCAGCTGGTGGTGAAATCACCACTGACCACAAATACACACAGCGTTCCCAATCTGCTGGGTTTATCGCCCTCCATAAGGGTCACAAGATGAAAAACAAGATACAGCCTGATACAAGGGCTTCATGTGTCCATTATTTTGGTTGTTATTGAATACGTCCTTTTGTCTACAAAATTGTTCACAAATCGCACTCAATCTTCTTTGCCAAAATCTTTCTTGTGGAAATACTGGAACGTGTTTACCTCGAAAAGCCCTTGAAGCAAAACAATATGAGAACTGCGGTTGAATGGCTCTCGTATGCAACGTTTCAAACGGGGAGACGTCGATCTGTTTAAAGGAGTCTGGAGACATCGGCCCGATGCAAAGAGCCCTTTGTGTTTGCTCATTGGCTCAATGGGCATCCTTATTTGAATTGTTGCAGTGAGGGAAACAAAACTGATCATGATCACCATAATCACACCATCGCCACAGCGCCAACCTCTGATTAAATCACTTGCAAAGCATTATGGGTTGCTGCCAGCTTGTTCAGAGGAAATATGATCTGGCATAAATTCCATTGATTAATCTATGTGGCTTAAACTGCTCTTTACTTTCTCGACATCCACAGAGGAAGTTTAAATATCAAACAGAAATACGGATGACAATGTGAACACTAAACCGTGGCTCTCTTCCAACTAGACTCTGCATTAAATAAATGTAATAGTGGACTTTTTTTCCCCTTCCTTTTATTACAGTGAACCGTTTCCAAGGAGCACTTGGGAATACTTTATTGGTTGCAGTTGGCCCCTGTTCTTTGGGCTTTGCATTGGTGTGGCTACTCGAACTGGCAGCAATACGGCTTACACTTTATTGAGCTCTATCCAGCAATTAAACTCCATATTTTCATGGCGATGGTTCACTAAAATGCAACTGGGTTTTTGAGTGGTTGTAACATATATGCAATGTCCAAAAATCTAGTTATGTGGAAATCTGAGTTACAAAAACAGGATGGATGACACACACACACACACACACACGCACACACGCACACACGCACACACACACACACACACACACACACAAAAGACGATGGGAACCCCTTTTCTCCTAATAACAAGACATCTTCAGAGGCGATGTCAGACTGGTCACGACCAGTCCTGAGAGGACATCACCCCGCTAAGCTCGTGGTGGGATTAGGCTATATCCTGCGACGAGCCGCGATAACAAGGGTCCACCTCTCTCAAGGTGAGGTTTCTAATTGTACCTCGCTATTAAAGGCTCCATCGCCCACATCTGCTCTATGTGTGAGCTCACTGCTCATTTACTGCCTCTCGCTCACTATTATCTGGCTTCCTGAGATCCTGAAAAGCACAACTCATTCTCCTTCATTCAACACGGCCTGTTCTCCTGAAAAGGTCGAGCATTCAGACTTGGATAAAGGGCCAAACTAGATGGAATTGTACTGAAGAGGGGTTCCTTAAAATGAAACATGATAGAGACAATTCTTTACCAAAACGTGTTAATGGTTTTCATTCCTCTCCTCAAAATGTTTTTTTTTTATTAAATTAAACACTTTTTCAGAATGAAATCAATACCATTGGCAAAGCACTACTGATTGAAAAACGAATGAAATCAGTCATATTTCCGTCAAAGCAAAAGTAATTTCAAAACCATATTTGATACAATCTGTATAAAGCTATTCTTTGAGTATCTCAACGATTTAACTATTTTTATTCTTTCTGTCATGATTCGACTCAAAATGTATTCTCGATTCAATACAGGGGTGCTAATTTAAGTAACATAAGAGTGTTTAAGAATAATTCATTTTTATATTTGATATTATCTACAATAATGTAAATACTCAATGGCTAACGGTAATTCATTCATTCTTTCTAAACTTGGCTAAATATACACATTTTTCTAAAAAAAATTAGAAAGGTTCTCAATTCTAAGTGACTTCAAAAACAATAAGTTTAAGTTCTACAAATAATAGAAATGTTGCCGTTACATAAATAAAATGGGAAGGCTAGCTGCCTTTTTTCTCAGAAATTAGCATTCGTTATTATTGTTAAATAGTTTTTTTGTGGGATATTTCAACGAATCAACCAATAACGCAACTTTGACTTGGTGGTTAGGATCGATTCAGAAACTTAAAAGATAAGAATCTCAATCTTTACATGAATTGATTTTTCTCCATCTGAGAAGTACCTTCTCTGAATGGACCTCATGCCCTTATGGTGCCTGCTGGAGAGGAAAACAGCATAAGTGCAACTCCAGAAAGTGATGAATCATGTGCAAATTAGACAATATAATAGTGTATAAGTGTCAAAAAGTGAATAATTAAAAAAATCTTCACAACCTTAATCAAGGACACAGCCTGCTCACACATTCTCTAATTAATCTGCTCCAATACATTCTTAGAGTAGCTGTAATGACGCTGAAGCTGGACCATCGACATTAACAATCGATATCTTTTCACTCTGAATTGATTCTGACCGGAGGTGTGGACACATTGTGGCAATCAAAGCCAAATGCTGCCCTCTCTTTGTCACAGACCGGACACATCACCTGTGAGGACACGCCAGGCTCTACGTTGTCTGCAGTGTGCTGCTCCTTAAATGTAGAAGGCGCCGGCCTCACAGAGAGACAGCGCCAGACACACAGGCAGAGAGACAGAAAGCGAGATAGCAGGGGGCTGTTACACACAAAAGAAGCTCTCGTCAAGATGAATTCGCCTCAACACACGTCCTCGGCGAGGGTGCCAGGCTCTCCCGCTGGCCCGCCATGGCCATGTCCAAAAACAAAATGCTTATCTCGGCCATCTCCAACTGTCTGGCCGCAGACAGGGAAAAAGGAGGGCCCACAGGTTCACAAGCACCCACCAGCCTAGTATTCATGGACCTAAAGAATACAGGGACACATTCAGCATCTCAACCAGCGTAACACTGAAATAACCACAATAATAACAACCACCAATAAAATATGACACAAACCTAATTCCCCAGAGATGCTTGGGCGCCATGAGACAACTCAGCCATTATTATCTCTGTAAAATATGCTAGCTTTGAAGTTTTTTTTTAAAATTCTGCTCTCACAGGAAGTCAACCACAGTAGGGTGTTCCCCTTTCTTTTTTTTTTTTTTAAAGAAACCCTCAGTGTGTAAGCCCCTGGCCTGGGCTTGGCACACATATCCCTTTCTCAGTCTGACTGAAGGGAGAGAGGAAAGAGAACAAAGACAGGAGGGAGGGATGGGGGGAGAGGTGGAAAGGAAGAGAGAAAGATGAAGGAAAGTAGTTCTGGGTCAGATTTAGACTGGACGACATTCAGGCAGCGCCAACCTAATGTGGAGCGCCAAGTAGAATAATCTGCTCTTTTATCTCCAAGCCACGGCAACTGCAGGGCTTCATGTAGGTACGCAGCCAGAGACCAGCGAACACACTCGCTTTGAGAAACGTCAGAGCAAAAGAAACTCCCCTATGGCCGAGGCCAAATACCATCAACCTGCACACGCCGTTTACCAAATAAACACTCTCTTACTACGTCACTGCCCAGCTTGTGATCTCTCCAAACTCACTGAAACATACAGAAGCACAAATGCACAAACACTTCGGAGCCCGCCTCCATAAATAATTCACCCACTTTCTTAAAATAACCCATCGCCCTTTTAAAATATATCCTCTTTTCTTTGTGCAAACAACCCTCCAGCTCGCACAGCGGAGTGGTCATGGAGTAATTATTTACACGTTCCACCAGAGAGCACTGATAGGAGCCCGTACACGAGGAGAGGGGAGGAGGGGGGATGCTCAGGTAGCATGTCAATCTGCGGCCCATTAGCAGGTGATGCGAGGCCGGCATGTTCAAAGCAGCTCCCTCGGTACGACGAACCTTTCTATCTGAATAATTGACTGACCGCGGCCCACGTTTGCTCGCTTCCGTCTGTATCGTCTGCGTCAACCGGCCAAGTTTCACTCCTTCTTTTGTTCTTCCCCCCAACCTCTTAACTTCCCATCGCTCTGTCTTTTGTGTTTTCTTTCATACTTCCTTCGCCTCCCGGTTTATCTCTCCTCAACCTTCCATCATTCTCCGTCTCCCAAGGCTCTGAATTGTGAAGGTTGCCGGTACATATAGGCACTTATGTAAGCGAGGAGATAAAGAGGGGAGCGCTCTGAAAGCGTTCGATGCGAGACATCCCTGCAGAGGAGAGGCATCTTTCAGCTTGTTTATGTTTTTAGGACAACTGGATGCTAAAACGCTTCACGTTTGTACTGTTTTCTGTTTAAGCTCCTCCGGTAGATTGAGAGAAGATTTGAGTGGACAGTTGAGAGCATTGAACACTGAGCCGGCTCTGATGAGAAAGGCCTGGAACAGAGAGGGATGGGATGGAGGTTATTTCACCACACAATGGTACACGAGGAAATTCTCTTCTGTAGCCACAATGCCTCCTCCTGAATATTGAAAACCTCTTTTCTGGAACAACTTTTTGATGTGGCACAATACATTATCCTGAGGAGTCAAATTAAATTCAAAACCCCACCCGCCCGCCCCACCTGCCCCTGTTCGTTATGCGGCGCAGCATTTGGCCGGGGCCGGTAATGAATGCTGCCTCATGCCACCTCCTAATGGAATTGCCTCGTCTTGCAGTTCACTGCTGTGACACCGGCTCAGCATTGGCGAAAAGATTACTAGAAAGATTAAAAGACAGAATAAACCAGATGCTGAGCATGACGGGCAGCGAGGCCCCCAGATCACACATTAGATAATTGGTGTAAAAGAAAAAAAAGAAAAAATCCCCCATCTCCGTCTCTCCTCTGTTTTCTGCCGAGGTTTGGAATGGGTGGGCAGCAGATCCCCGCCTGGCGTGCTGTCACACCTCCGCAGTGAAAACTGTTTGAAGGGGCTGGAACAAAGCCTGTGTGGTGTATGTTATGTCTGTGTGAAAATGTTGCCTTTGTGGAACCAGTGATGAGCCTAAATCCAATGGCATAGTTACGCAGCTGGTTAGATTCAGGAACAATGCAGCGTCAATCTTACTGACATACAGAGAGAAGGCAAACATTCACACAAAGACGAGCACACACACTTCTTTCCTCCCTCCAAAACAAACACCCTCTCACTCCACTACACATGCACACTTTATCTCCCTCTCTTGTGTGCCAGTGCATCTTTCTCTCCTTCCTTGTCTTCCCCCACTTTTCTTCACTCTACGCTATCTTTCTATCCATCTACAACGTGTAGTTATCTCTCCCTCCATCTCTTCCCCTCTCAGAGCAGCCCTGCGATGGGCTTGTGCCCTTTCATAATTCATGGAGTTGTTCTTATGGCTCAGGCAGCCATGTCGGATGTGAATCTGTGTGCCTCAAAGGCTCACCCAGCCTACACCGCCTCAGCCGGGAGGGTTCCAGCTCGAGCTGTGCTCAGGTACCATACAACACTAAATCAACAGGCTCAATCGCGCCCGGGTCTTATAGCACACAACACATGCAAATGCTCTGCTTTTGTTCAACTCTCCAGATAGGCCATCTTTTTTTTGGTAAAAAGTTAATTTGCTATGCTTGAATGCAGCTGACAATAGGGCTGGGCAAAACAATGTATAATCTTATTGGTCTACAAATCTGTGAGTTTCTTTTTTTATTGGGCAGGTTGTAATAAATAAAAAAGTGCAGTTTGTATTTATCACATATTAAGAGCTCAATGCTTGAACCTAACCATGGATACTTTATTTGTGATTTTATGTTCATTCACCATATTGTGATATATATTTGATGGATAAATATCTATTAAATCTACATTCATTTAGTTTTTGGCCACTTGGGGACAGCATTAATTGATGGTCACTTTAAACATATTTATGGCGAACAGGTTAGCCAACAGCGGCTTTTATAGCAAATACAGAGCAATGTTGGCAATCATTTGAAGTTACTGGCAATCTGCCCGATTCCATATTCACTCTCGTTTTATCTGTTTTGGTCTCCACCATCTCCTGAAAGAAATATCAGGCTTTTTCTTTGCTTGCTGCTAAAGGCTGAATGTTACCAACCAGTCACAAACGTTGTCTTCCATGTGGGTCTTTTTTCCAGAAAACAGCTGCCACTGAAAATAATACTAATTAGACTGGTGAGACTGAACATAACATTAAAGTTGTGATGCATAAAACAAAAAACAAAAACAAAGATGCCCTAGGAGCGAGCCTTGTGACATTATACCTATACATTGTAATATATTATATTAATAAAAGCTTTAAGTCAATATTCTAATATAGATTTAAAAAATATCTAACAATGCCCGTCTTTATTTTCTACCAAATTGATGGCGTCTAAACCAAACAGTACCATAAAGTGAACAAATACATCCATGCAGATGAAAAAAGTCACAAATGTTCAGACTCAACGTGCTCTGGAAGTAAAATGACAGATATATTAGGTCACTTGATTGGAAGCTGAATTAAGCTGCAGGCCGTTTTGTTCTCGCTGTGCGGATGTGAGGCGAAAATGGTCCATGTAGGAAAACAAAGGCTGAGAGTCTCTGATAAACAGGCAGCTGAGTCGAGGAGTGTGTTTCATGTGCACCGTATATACACACACACACAGCGATGAACACACGTATTTGCCTGTGTACAATCCCATTAAACACAGTCACAGCTGGACTTCTCTTTCCTCACACACCCAGCCCAGATGAGTGACAGCTTTATGGACACGCTCTGAACACAAAAACACACACTAAACACACACGTTAAAAGGCACACTCTCAGACACGTACGCAGCATCACACCGACAGAATGAAAAGAAGACTCGTTAGCCACTTTAATCAATGTTAATCACTGCAGACTCGCCTCACTGTCAAGACTGCGACAGTGTCTGTCTGAGAAGGAAATGAAAGGAGGGAGAGAGGGAGCAAAACAGACGGAGGAAGAGAAACAAATAGACTGGATGGAGCAGAGTGGGAGTTGAGTGCAAAAATGTGAAATGCTATCCAAAAATATACACTGCCCATGCAGCGCTGAACCCATTGCAGTTTTGATGTACTTTATCTTGTTTTTCAAGGTCTGTTTCTTGGGTCCGTGTGGCTGGGCCTCGGGGGGGGACGGGGACGGGCCAGGCTCGCGCAACGGGGTTTAATTTCCACTGGAGGGGGGGCAGGAGGACGGAGAGGGAGGGGATAGAGGGCACAGGGAAGGGGGGATGCGAGCGGTAGCTGGGCAGACAGATAGAGAAGAAGGATAGGAAAATAAGAAGTGAAGGAATATAGAGGTGAAGATAAGAATTGAGTCGAATGGGGGGGAAGTGTGCCCAGGCACAAAGATAGCGGAGAGGTGAAACGCTTTAAGCGAGGCAGAAGAAAAAGATGCCGAGACGGAGGGCGGCAAAGGAGGGAAAATTGAAAGATGAGAGGAGAGATTATTAAGAAAAGATGTGAAATGCATAAAGAAATGAATCCACAGAATGGGCCATGAATGTTAGGAACAAAGACATTGTTTTGAAGTTGTTTTGAACCGGTGGAGACCAAGGTGATGGGGGTCCGGCTGGGAGGAGGGAGACGGCAGATTGGGGGCAGGAAGTAACACACAGATTGTGTTTATCAATATGTAATACAAATGTGGGTGTTATGAAATGGGCTTTGGCCTTCACGGTTTAACCAAAACTTTTGTGCAAAGCTAATCCGTAGTGCAGGCAGCCGGTGGGAGCACAGACTGAATAGTAATGTCTGCGAGCGGTGATTAGAATTTCAGATAGAGACCGGCAGGCCGCTTTGCCATGATTCCTGGCCCAAATGCAGCCGGCCTGTGAAGCGAGCCATACAGGAGCTGATTGTGACCATATGTGTGTTAAGATAGAATACTTTTAACAGCCTAATGTACTGAGCTGCGTGTGCATAGCTTTGCATTCTTATGTGCTAAAGCATGACAGAGCAGGGTGATCGACCATATTTAACATGCACATATCAAACCGTAAAAACGTGCTGCTCAGAGAGGCAAAGCAAACACACGGGTCAAGTGTTGACCCTGGTGCAGGGGTCACACTAACAGGCTTCACATCCTATTAAGCGCAAACAGACAAATGACATACACTTCACATGCTGCTTCCCTGAAGTGTGTCAGTCTCTCTGAAATTGACGGCTGTCAGTGGGCAGGGATGAGCGGGAGGAGGAGAGGCAGAGGTGAGCGTTGTCTGGGTAGAGACAGGGGGAAGCAGATGGAGGGGGCAGAGATCAGGGAAGGTGGTACAGAGAGGGGGAGAGGGAAAGAAAGAGAGGGATGCAGAGAGGGGGAAGAAAACACAGAGAAAGAGAGACCGAGGGAAAAAGAGCGAGTGATAAGAGGATAACCCCTCCCTTCCTCCCTCCCTGTCAGTCTTTATGATCGTCTATTCGGCATCTTCTCTCCATCAGCGGCTCGGTAACCTTCAGCACAAAACCCAAGTAGAGATGATGAATTGACACGGAGAGCAGAGAAAGGACGAAGATTAGCAAACACAGACAGATGATGAAAAATGACAAACAGAGAGAGAGAGAGAAAGACAGGAGAGGAGGAGGAGGAGGCGTTTGAGGAGGAGAAAGTAAAAAGTGGAGGGAGGAAAGGTGACATTGGGGGAGGAGAGGGGAGGGGAGCAAGCCGCTGGCTTTTAGCTGGAGGACGGCCACAGGATGACATTAGAAGAACGCACTTTGGCTGCTCCTGCTGGGAGGTTCTGCGCGCACACACACACACAAAAGAGGCGGGCGGATAAACAGACACAAAGACAGACAGCTCTGTAAACACACACACACATACATACACACAGGTTAAAATAAGCACCTAACTGGTGCTGCATACTTATGCCTCCTAACCTGTGGGGAGCCTTCCTCCCCCATCTAGTTGGTGCGCTGGTCTGATAACCTTCATGGCAACTGGGCTAAACACACACTCAGGGTGACAGGTCTGCCTTCCTGCAAAAACAATGATAACTGTGTCTGGGGGGGGGGGGGGGGGGGGGGGGGGGGGGCTTTAGCTGTTGCTGCCAGCTCGTTACAATACTGATACAATTATTAGCACCAAAAATGGAACATTTGACACGTTGTAATTTCAGCCAAATGAGCGTTATCACGTTGAAACAGAGTCGTATTTTAGTGTTAATTTTACGACGGGGAGGATATTACTTATATCTCGCATTAGACGGAAAAATCGTCTGGCTAATATATTTCGACTGATACTGGCATTTAATTAAAAATCAGATGTCAGCCAGTCTGTGTTGTAAAATTAAATAATGGGGTCTCGTCCCTCCATGGACACTAAAACAGGCCGTAAAGCCAGCAGTGACATTTATTTTATTTTCATTTTGTATTCATTCTTGCGGTTGTTAAAGTTATTTTTGTGAATTCATTCTTTATTTAAAAGCAGTATGCACCCCAGACTTGCCCATGCTCTTACATGAACATCCAGAGTCCTGCCAGTTCTAAATCACGTTCATTAGATGATTATTTTAAGTTTTAAGCAGCAGGGGTGGGAAGTGACTATTGCAATTACCATCATCGCTGCAGCAAATTCACTTTGTGAAACAAAACAATGATTTTACCTTCACTTGAGAAAAGGCTTTTGGGATTTGTTTCACCTTCATTGCGGAGTTAAAGACCAGGTGGTTAAAGTCACTGAAATGGCATGGCATTGGAATAAATTAATGAAACAGCTAATTATCAGCACAAATATTGACTATAACAGATGTAATTAAAATGAGTCACTTCAAATCTACTTTTAAATTGAAAATAATAAAAGTGCAATGGCAACGACATCATTAAGTGACACATGAGCCGTTTATTTTTCTGTGCAGAATCCTCAGACGGCAACCAAAATGATGCTGCAACAAATGTTGATTAATTGATTAGTTTACAGAAAATTAATTGAAAACAATTGTGATAATCAAAGTAATTTATCAAGCGCGAGGCTTGAAGCAGAAAGCAGCGCATGTTTGATTTGATTCTTTTCTCTTGTTTTATAAATATATATTTGTATTTCAAAAAATGGCATATGTAATATTTGGTTTTAGATTGTTGTTTGGCTGTAACAAAAGTAAATTAAAAGACTCTGAGTAACAGTTATGAGCGTTTATAGAGATTAATTAAAATCGACAGCCTAATAGATTATTAAAATAATGCAAAACAGTGGTCATCCAAACCTCAAAGCCTTTGTGTGTACTTTATGTTATGAAGAATACAAGACCGTTCCTGTATTTGTAAGGGAAAAACAAGACAGGACAGAAGAGACGGTGGGGAGAAAAAAGGGTGGTGGTGGAGAGAAGAAAAACAACCTAATGAAAGGAGGGATGACTCATTCAGAGATGAAAAGAGCATTACAGTCCTTTTTTACATATTGCCCCCATTCCCACACGAGGCACCTCAAACGCGCGCACACACACCGACGACTAAGCGCCCTTTACCTTTCCCTCGGAGCGAGGCATACACGAGTGGAGTGACAGACATAGAGAGATGAAGGACCCTCCTCCCCAGAGAGGGGGAGCGCACTCATCCGTACTGATCTTAAAACAACAACCTCCCCCTTTCACTTGCTCTCCTTTTAACTCTCCGTCCTTCCTTCCGTCTCAACCTCCCTCATGGCCTCTCTCCTCATCTCCTCACGACCCCCCCGCCTCACCCATTTCCCGTTCATTTTCATTTACAGCTCCTTATTCGCGGCCTTTTCTGTTTGTCTGTTTGATTGCTCGATGTTGGTTTGTTGTTTGCACTCGCTGCGGTTCCCAGCCCCTCATCAGTAATCGTTGCTTTATCAAACACTCGACTCTCACTCGGTCTTATCCATTTGATCACATTTTCATGTCACCCTTTATGTCTCATAAATACCAAAGAAGGATCTCTGACCCTGCTCTAGTTTCTAGCCCAATCAGTGTCTCTCTTCTCCTTCCTCGCTCCTTACTGGAGCTGAAGAATAATATCTAACTGCTATGCAAAGAAGAGCAATATTTCAATTTAAATGCATATGCATTTAAATTGAAATATTGCTCTTCTTTGCATAGCATCTTAATTATGAATAATAATAATAATTCATAATTAAGATGCACTTGTATCATGCATAATCACTGCATCTTGTATGTATCAAACATGAATAAAGTATAACACTGGGCTTGGTGTTGCTGATGTCCTCCTTTAATTAATTTCAAAGCAATTACTGAGAAAGAAGTCACATGACCAATTTATCCCACATTTATAAAAATATAGCATAATGCATTATTTAAGCAAAGTTGGCCAGTCATTTTTAGATACCGTGTCTGACTGACATCCCATAATAGTAGGTTTGACAGATCTCCTGTCGCTGCTTGACTTAATGTTGGCTTCAGATGTGACAGCATGAGCTGCATGGTTTCACAGTCTTGAATCCTGGAGGTCAGTTTAAAATATGATATGCTTTTAATGAACTGACAATAACTGCTGAGATTATAAAAATACCTCTTCACGTCGCATTTTTAACTGCCATAATGTGTATTTCCAGGAGGGAATGATAGCATTGCCTAATTTAATTTAATATATTGCATGGATGCCTCCTAAATTCCAGAGATAAATAACAAAATGTCTCACCTTTGCGCCAAAAATGTAAAATCTCTGTACGAATGCCTTATTATCCTTGAACTGACTGGACACGACAAATTATGTCTTCCACTAGACCTGTTCACAGCACAGGTGTTGCTAATGACATTAACGAGGGCTCCGTGGCATTCAATGTCCCATTGAGCCCCAACAGGAAACCAGCATATACACAACCCTGAAACCGCAGCAGCGAGTCATTTGATTATTTTCACCTGTGGATTTTCTGAAAGAGACATGTCCAAATGTCTTTAGTATACAATTTTTTTTTTTAAAAGACGTATGACGCATAACTCCGTCGTTTACACCCGATGACTAACTGCTAGCTGCCTGTCTGAAAGTGGCGCGGGGTGATCAGTGAAATTGTTTACCTCGAGGAAGTTGCCAACACTATTTTTTTTACCCCGACATCAAATTGAAACATAGTGGTGTTTCTTCCTTTGGACACGAGCGTTGACGGAGCACAACAACCAGACGGCGGCCAAGAGTGGAGACCGGTCGGCCCACTGACGTCAATTAGCCGCAGCTGAATAACGTGTTGGTCTTGTTGTTTGGAGAGTTAATGGCTGCCAAGTGAAATGTTGAGTGCCTTCAGCTTGTTAAGAAACCGTTATTTATGGGAGGTTATATTTTGAATCTAAAAACACTCCCTCAAATTGCACTTTAAGAACTATTAGGGGCTTAGCTGTGCTCCCTAACTACAGCGTCTTGCAATCGTTTTCTCTCTTTACCTGCCTCCCACCTTCGCTCATGCTGCCCTATTCCACTTAACAATCAATGCGGGACAGAGGTGCTCTGCCGGTGGCCTTAGTTTTCATTGTTTCCAGTCCGCATTTAAAATGGTACACAGGCAATCTCCACAAGCCGGATTCCCATCTACTGAGTGAGAGAGCTTTTCTCCGCTCCACGACACCACTGAGATGCCACTGACGCAGTCCAGCGTTTGACAAATGAGCCAACAAATTGACTTCTCCGAGCATTCCGCACAACAAAGGCAAAACAAAACAAATCTCGCTTAACTAAATGCTGGATGAAATGGCGCAACGGAGCGCGCAGGCTATTACAAATGATTCTACCCGTGCGCTCCATCTCGTCGCTCCCGCCCTCTCTGTTTCTCTCTTAATCTCCTCTCTGCTCTCCTGCATCCCCTCCCTCCCCTCGCTTTTCCCTGTTTCTTGCCGTTTGTGCCCCAGACACACATTGACCCACACGCTCTGCACCCAGTAGGGGGCCTTGTTCCTGTGCGTCGCTCCACTGCACATGACTGACGGGGTGGTGCTTACGGGAGGGAGGTGGTGTACAGGAGGAGAGGGAGAGAGAGAGAGAGAGAGAGAGAGTCAGAGTCAGTCAGTGGAAAACGGAGCAGCCCTTATAGTTCAGGGAGGAGGGAGACAGAGCTGAAAGTGATTCATGATCAATGGTGCTTCTCCAATTACATTCCAATTAAAGGCGAGTCGCGAGCGCAGCTCTCGTGCAACGCTCCGCAGAATGGCTTTTGACAGGCTTTGCACTGGGTACGCTTAGCAATGGCCATTTATGCGGCTTTCTCCCGCACACACTTCAGATATACCGATCCACAAATATGTATGTGAGCGTGTGTGGAAAAGAGAAACTTTGCCACTGAAATAAGTGTGGGTTTATTCCAGTCAAATGAGGGGCAGTTCAAAGGGGTAATGCGCGTGATTACATCGATGTTGGTTTAACACCGCCTTACGCTCAACAGTCAATAAAGAGCATGGGAGATGGAGGGAGAGCAGTGGACCGGAACCACTGGGGAGAAAGGGAGGGAGAAGGAAGGGAAAGAGAGAGAGAGAGAGAGAGAGAGAGAAAAATAACTGTGTTAGGGGGACTGAAGCATGGCTAACATGGATTGGAGCATAAAGCTTCAAATGATTCCAATTACACGTAAGTGATCAACTAGATTGGTACATTGGTTGGATTAGAGTTGGCAGAATGCAAATCACAGTCAGAATCAGTCTATTTGTAATGTGCAGCCAATGTAAGGTGGATTGCCTTAACTAAAGCAGCAGCAGATAATGAAAGAGACGGGCTTTCACATTCAGTACAAGGAAACTACGCGATAATGAGCTGTGAAGTACAGAAGCATAAACAGCTGAGTCACTCTGTGTGCTGGGGAAAAGGCACACTGCGTGTTTGAAAGTAGTGCGGTGTATCAAACCCAAATATTTTCAGGGATCGTCTGAAATGTGTCTGTAGAATCAAAACCAGGTCCAGTAATAAAAGTTAGCATTTAAAGGTTGATAGCATTCTCAGTATGACTTATTTATAGATTGAACAGACGTTCATTAACCTTGTATTTCATCACCTTAAGTTCGTGGATGGCATCTTGTATTAAAACCTTTTTTCTTCTTTTTTTTTCAGGAAAAACGTTATATGCTACAAATTAAGACAATGAAAACAGCATCTTTACTAAATTAAGATCTCCACTCAAGGTCAACTTATTAGCTTTTAAAAAAAACTTTCAGCCACATCTCACAGTCTTCCTCAGAAGATAGGGTTTTGGAAAAACTGTAAGATGCAGATGCTCACTTTCTGGAATAAACTTTTCCACAGGGCTCCAACTAATGAGCATTTGTATGTCATATTATGCCACAAACTCAAGGTAACGTCCACACAAGGCTAACACCAAAAACCAAAAATGTCTGTTTACTCTCACATGCAACATAGAAAAGATGCAGTTTAGGATCTGAAACCAGAGATTATCTCGATTTTTTGGTGAGATAATTATTACTCAATAAATATAGAAGAAATATTTTCAGATTACTTTACTGTTAATTTACTAATGAAGCAATTATTTCAACAGTTCTTTCATGTTCAAAAATTGTATAATTTTGTACTAAAGCCCCTATAACTAATCAATGTAAATGCTAGCCAGCCCTTATAGAGGAGGAGCTGTAATATCAAGCACACACACATTGTAATCCTGCAGCTGATTAATATCCATATAATTGTAGCACTTCTTGTTGACATAATGATGAAACGTGAATGCAACCCCCTTCTCTGATTTTTTTTTTTAACGCCTATAATCATTCACAACAAAGATGGAAGGCTTAGTCATCATCACCCTGTACTTTCTCTCTCTGCATCCTGGAAGAATGGCTCTTTGGACTGAGCTCATAATTATCAGCAGAGTTAATTATTACATGCTATAATGCATTATTAATGTGTGCGAACAACATGAGTCACTGTCTTTTGGCCCACAGGGGCTCAATTCAAACTGCTCAGTCATTACTGATGAGAAACGTGGACAGATCTTGAGTTGGGAAGAGACGGCAGCCAGTTTCAGCCGGTTGGCTGCAGTTTAAGACCCGTATTGATTTGTGAGGAAGTTAGGAGACCTCTGACAACCCCGGTGTAAAACCAATTCGATCAGTCTCCTCTCTTGCTGTCCCTGGGTGCAGCTACGTGCTGGGCGAAGGGCTTTGAACCACCCAGCACCACAGCCGAGAGCAAGCTGGACATGTTCCAGTCGGTGGAGCGTCACACTTCAGAAAACCCTGACCGATCTCAGCTCAACCGGTCAAACAGCGGGCCATAACCTGAACTGTAAAACTGGACCATACTGGAAATAAAAGTAGACTGTTTTAACATCAAGCATCATGTACACTTCTAGCAGCAGTAATAGCTCTTGTCGTAGTGATATTCTTCTTTAAAAGCATGCAGTAGTCTGTATCCTTTCATCACAAAGTTAGAGATATTTTATAAGTCCTGCAGTTGAAAATGTTATTTTTTGCCCTCACTGTAGTATATGAAGTAATTAAATGTTTTTGGCTGAACAAATATGTCATGTATCTTCTTCTGTTTGCAACTGGAAAATACTGTAACATAATCTCTGGCGTAGCAGCTGTAATGAATTGGAGATCCTATCAAGGATTACTGGATCCTGAAGCCTGATCTCAATGGATAAGAGCGTAGCATCGACCTGCAGTTATCAAACACATCTCTTGACGCAGAAGCCTGGGCAGCCACAGGTGATAGGGCTGCTTTGTTCTTACAGTATTGCATCTCCAGACAAATGGGCACCCCGTATAGCAGCCTGATTCATGAGTTACAAACCGACCCACCACTTAATGCGGCAATTGTGTCCCTTTAAACGAATAATCCCTCATTTGCTGTCAGGTATGTCGGTTAAAACAGTGTCCATGTATCCTGAAATAATTACTAATTTTTTCTTTTCTAAACCTGTTTACATCAGCAGGTGCTTCTTCATCCCCATCCCTTTATCCTGCTCCTCCACTCCTCTTAAATTAAATCACATTCAATTGCCTTGCACACGAATCGCTTGGTTGGCATGACAAAATAACATTTGTGTTGCCAAAGTGTGAACACAAACAAACAAATTGAGCAAGGAAACAATAAGCGGGAACAATGAGCAGTGATTATAAAAAGCTGAATTAAACCAGCAATCCTGTGAACGTGCGTAGAACAATTAGAGAGAGAGTTCTGACAGGCAGGTGGTTTTCTTCTGCCCTACCTGCTGTTTTGAGGGTTATGACAGGTGGCGACAGGCTCGCTGCACACCTCGGCGTCGCTCTTGAGGGGGGTTCAAAATTATCGCTAAACTCATGTTCCCATTTACCGGCTGTTTGTGCACAGCTAGTGTTCTCCAGCGAGGGGCAAATCATCCTCTCTGACAGAGACAAACAAATACACCTACGCTCTAAGAGGTGCATGTGAATACAGTGGCCCTGCCCCCTGCAATTTAACACAGAGAACAATGGACGAGGTGTGCATAAAAATGGCGGCCTCTTCAATTGACATCTTTCAGCCCCGCAGAGCCATCCCACAACGCAATTTGCCCCCCACGCACTTGCTCCATTCTTTGCAAATAATTACCTGTTGTACCGAGGCGATCTGCGAGTGTGTGTGTTTAAGTACCTCCCCCTGCATGTTAAAAAGAACGAATAAATAAATAAACTGCACTCCCAGAGGCAGAGAGGCATGTGAGCACACTTACAGCATAATGCTGAAAGCAGCACAAAAAAAAGACACCGCACACTTAATGGGGGCAGATGGGACATTTTGAGTCAAATGCAATGCTGCAATCTGTTCCATTTGGTAGGAGTCTGCCCAGCAATCACTCTCTGCAGGCAAAGCTGCCAAGTACATTATTGCATTGTAGTGGCTTCCTACTAACAAGGAGCAGATCTTTTCTTAGTCTGAAGGAGGGCGAAGCTTCAGAAACTGCAGTGAGCAGGCCAGAGTGGGGGATTTTACGTAACTGTTTCAGAGTATTGATTCTGTTTTTGTCCATGTGGTGTTTCCCTGCGTGTCTCCAACTTAGCCGGGTGTAGATTAAGTGGAGGCACTACTTTGGGTTGGTACTCCACTGCATCACTCATCTGCAGCATGAGCGTACATCTTCGTACCCAACCATCCAAACACATCCTCCAGTTCCCATCCCAATCCCTTTGGATCAGCCAAGAGACTCAATAAGGATGTGTGTGTCGGGGCTGGTGCGTTGCTCTCTCCGACGTTGTTAATTCAAGTGTATTGCCTGACAGAACATTAATAATAAGACGACTCAGCAAAATGCCAGATTGCATTCACTGTCAAATAATTAAATTATTGATTTTTTTTTACACTCCATTTAGATGCTTTTAAAAAAAGATTTAGTTTTTTCTCGATACACACATTGGACGCAATCCAACATATAGACAGAAGGAGCTGGGGATGAAAATGGTAAATGATAAATGGACTTGTGCTTGTATAGCGCTTTTCTAGTCCTACGACCACTCAAAGCGCATTGACACCCGTTCACACCATGCTATGCTACCATGCAAGGTGCCATTCATACGCCACAGGCACTGCCTACAGGAGCAATTTAGGGTTAAGTATCTTGACCCCAGGACACATCGACATGGACTACGGAGCCGGGGATCGAACCGCCAATTCTCTGATTGAAGGAAGACCCCCTCCAACACTGAGACAAGCCCAAGCCGTCAACCATTATCAGTAATGTCCTCCACCTATATGTAATGAGGTGTGTGCGTGAAGCTCTGCTTACCCCACATGGTGGGAATCCTGTTTTGTACAAGCGGCAACATCCGGGTCTAAATAAGGGCCTTGAAATTGCTTCTGAGGGCCATCAGGAGGCGACTCCTCCGGTCGCAATACAAAGTCTGATTGTACAGAAGTCTATGAAAAAATGACCCTTCTTCTCACTTGATTTATAACCTCAGTAAATTGAGATTTTGAAAAAATGTAGACATTTATCATGTGAGATGCAATTTAGCAGCACTTCTCAAGAAAAACTGTAGATTTATATAATATTGTCACATAGCAACAAAAAGAAAAGGGGGGGGCCCAACATGTAGGATCCGATGTTTTTATTTCTGCAGCTTTTATTATTTATGTCCCTCAACCATGAAATCACTTGAATACCCTTTCAAGGTTAGAGAACGATTGTGGTCATCGATTGTTGGTCTGTGACAGGATGTAAAGTATGAAAGTTTGAAGCACTACACACATCCTTATGTCCGGCTCTCATCCATTTATCCTGCACAGGTACTGGACGTTGGCATCGGATATATATCTATTTATAAGCATAACTATATAAGCATAACTCCCTGGGACACTGGGCTGCATTATTCAGGCAGACTTGAACCCCTCCCATGAAAAATTAACCAAATACCCAAAACCGTTTATCATAATTTACACCAACAGACAGCTGCGGCGAATACAGATGTTGTGTTTGAACATCTTCGTTTGCTGGGATGAAGCTCTGCTGATGGAGTGTAAATTAACCAATTAAGTCATTGTATAATAGACACACATGCGCAGCGGTTAAATGTATTCAGTTTCGGTCGAGCGGGCTTTGGGGAAATGCAGATGATGCAACCGGTCTGTCTGACAGGTTGTGTACCGTACACAGCTTGTATTCATGTAGGTGCAGATTGGCCTAAGCTGTCAACTTGAGGCAAGGCGCATGTGAGGCCGACATGTTCTGTTGCCCCCTCCTCCCCCCCCCCCCCCCCATCCTCCTTCAACTTCCTGAGGCACAGAACATTTTGAAGACAGGGCTGAAAGAGGGCAGAGAAATGCAATTACTGGTCAATAGAGACTCCCTGCTACTGCAAATTCATCCAGGGTCCAGAAATCATTCCTCACAAGACTGCTAGAGGTGTTAGCGTGTGGTTCTGTGTTTCTGTGTGTGTGAGTGTGTGTGTGTGTCTCACATGGCGTGAATCATTATGGCGGTGCCATTAAAGCTTATCAGACTCCAGTGGAGCTGCCAAGCTGTGGTCGGCTCTCTCCTCCCCCCCCCACCCCAGGGTGTCTCTGAGTGGCTGTGACTGGCGGTCGTTGCCCACTCAGGCGCCCCCGCTGACCCCCGCTGGCTCTCGGGCAAAAAGGCAGAAAGGCTTTGGCAGCTAGATTCTAGGAGCCTTTAAAGACAAGTCAGTCTAAGTCAATTCTTCCAATTCCGCACTAATAACCAATGGATGGGGTGTCCAAGTTGGGGGCCTCCATAATTGAGCTGGTACACTTCGTGCCATGTTCTTCTGCCACCTTCTTTAACCTTGAGTCCTCTTTGACCAACTATTTTCCTTCAGACTCCTCCTGCAGGTCTCCTCCTGTCCAAGTCACCACTTTTCTTTCCAACTCTCACGAGAGAATGACTCGTAATGACGGGTGGCCATTGTGACAACCTTCTCCGTCTCAGGAAATGTGCATTGCTGCTGACTGCATTGTTCTCGGTGCCAGTTAATTTGAGAACAGAACATAAGTGAGGGTATTGAAAAAGCAGCGAGGCACACAAGCCGTCAACAGACTCCATAGTTACCGATGAAGTTTGCTGTTACTGCATTGACTTTGAGGCATGGTCGAGGATTATTTCATCTGACGAATAAGAATCGGCTGTCACTTGCTCGGTCTTGGGATTTATTCAAGCGGCTTTTTATTCTATGGATGCATTTGCTTGAATGTGTGCCAACACCATACTGGAAACATGTGTTATATGTTATATATTATTACATAGAAATAGTTTGCCTTTCCTTAAAAATAAAAATAAATCACGTCTTCTACATCGATGCATTGTGATGCTCCCGTGTTTGGTCCGCAGCCTGGAAGCTCCTCCTGACACGATTTTCTCTACTTTTGCCTCTCACACTCTCGGATTCACCTTTTCCATAAAGTACAAAGTATACAATAAACACTCTAATTTGTCTTTGTGGCATTGGTGCACAAACGTATCAACGGCTCTCATTACAAAGCAATACGTTCAGTCACACGGTACAAAGGCAGCGGTCCAAAAAGGGTGGTGCAGGGTGAACATGACTAAGCAATCACATCTACGTTCAATATTTGCTCCAATTACCTGAGTGCAAATCCGCAGGATATCTATTCCAGACCAGCAGCTGTTACAAAAATGAACCGCAACCACAACATGGACTCGTATATCCATCCACTAAAGTTTTAGGACCATTTGTTCTGCAACTTTTGTTGGGTGTAAAGCCCAATCTGCTTTTGCAGTCGCATAAAAATAATGAAAGCCTTTTTGTTCATATAGAAAAAGCTGCAACTCAATGCAGTTTGTATTTAAATTGACTTTTTGTTTTACCCATGCAGCTTTAAGTAGGGTGTCTGATATGACAACAAACAACGACAAGGGATTTTACATCCTTTTTGCAATCAGAGTGATGTGAGGCGGGCTGAGCGGTGGGAGAGTGTGGTTGCCAGTTCTGCTAATGAAAACCAAAACCTGCCTGGCGTTTTCTCCGAGTGTTGAAAAATGATTTTCGTTCAGGTGCAAAAACAACCGTGATTCCATCTGTTGATAAATCTCACATTGATTTTCCCAGTAATAAATAAAACAAAACAACTCCATGAGTGTGCAAACTAATTTCTTTGAATAGATGCAAAGTATTGCCACAATAATTATATTTTGAATTAGCAGCAATCAAGATTAGGAATTGTTAGAAAGAAAGTTGAAAGTCAATTGTGTTTCATTCAATTTATACATACGATTTATTTCTGTATCTTTTTTGAAAAGGTATCTTCTTCTTTTTCTCTTCACGTTTTACTTAAATGTGTTTATTCTAACAGAATGATATGTTCTCACATTGTCTACGTTCTGCAACCTTCAACAAAACAAAAGCAATAAACCAAATTTAAGGAATAGATTAAGTCCGATAAAAATAACTGATGATAACTGATGTTTTCCAATCTAGTAATGTTTCTTAAGACCATTGTCTAAGCCATACCATTTGATTTGTTGAAGTGTTTGCAGCAAACTGTTTAATTCTCCTTTGAGCTGACATCACTGATTGTCAGTCTGGCTCTTTGTCAGACTCATTCTTTTAGCAGCAGCTCCTTCCAGCTTAGGTTCTGTACCACCTCCAAAGAACATAAGCCATTTTAAAGTCATTGAAACAACGCAGTCAAAATCCCCCTTTCATTAGCAAACCTGGCATCCACACACTGCCACCATTACTCTCTGACTGGGGAGTCAGAAATGATGTGTCCCCCTTGGCTCATCACACAGAGACATCAGATGTCTGCCAAAACTCTGCATGTGTACAAGATGTGCTCAATGCATTATTAATAGGTGCTGTGTGTGTGTGTGTGTGTGTGTGTGTGTGTGTGTGTGTGTGTGTGTGTGTGTGCGCAACATTTAATAATTTTTATACATTCAAATATGGTGATTTTCATCAACTGCCACACCTGTGTGAAAACTAGGTTTGATTTGTTTTTATCGAAATGTGCACTGGCGAAGAAGCACAAGCGCTACCATTTATACTGTGAGAACAGCCCAATGGAATGCCCAATATCACTTCTTGGTTGTGGTGTTTCTGGATGTTAACACACTTTATGGCCCTGGTGAAAACAGTGAGGCTGGAGAGTGCGTGGTTTAGATCAGATCCACTGATGAATCAGTTTCTCTTATTTTCTTTTCATTCATTATTTGGAGTGTCCCTAGCTGTCATTAAACCAAGGTAAACTGCAAATGTTTTTATTTTTATTCTTTTAAACAAAAGCTATCTATTCTATCTAGTTCTATCTATCTTATACTCAATATGACAACCAGCAGTTTCCAGCAGAATTAAAACAATGTTAGTGCTTGATCTGCAACACTATGACAAGGCCCTTTATGCAAAGTCCCTTTCCAGAATGCTGTGTGCAGCTGCTGATTTTTCATATTACCTTGACTGTCAGCATCAGGCCATACATGCCACACGTCATTGATGGGGTCATGCATTTTTCATAAGGTTGTACATGTATTTTAATGAGCAGGGCTGATGGGGTGTGCTGCATCGGCACAGTGGACGGCCTTCACCGCTCCCACTCATTCACCATGTTCCTCACAACCCGTCAGTCAACCACTCCAAGGCCTCCTTGCGTCTGTCTCTCGTAGTATCCTCGAATATCAATCACAACCAAATCTCTGCATATTTCCGTGGGATAATTAAGAGGAGATTGCAACGTGGCGCAAACGATCAATCTGCAAATCAGTGGACCAGATTAAATCCAAATTCCGAATCCTTATCGCAGATGGCAAACTAAACAGCCCAAACTGACAGAGATGCGTTTGGATGGCAAGTCGGATGCCCCCCTGTCGGGGCAGAGGAGCCCATGTCAGTGCCTGTGTGTAATTTGGAATTAATGGGACGGTAAAACTTTTAATTCAAAACCCCGGCCTTGGGGACAAACACATTTGCATACAAATGAACACAATTTCCTGTTTGTTCGGTATGCAAATACAAAGGAAGGGAACTTACAGAGGGGCTGCCGGAGTTGAACAAGCACCGCGGCTCTCGCAGTGCAGAAAGCGGAGGCACCCAACCAAGCACTTCAAACACAGCTCTGTTTGAGATATCAGACTACGCCAGGGGTGAGAAAGGACCACCCTGAAGGACTGCACGGTCTTGTGGGGCTGAGAGTAACCTTTCTCTCCTTAACTCATTTACACCTGCAAATGACAAGTGAGGCGGGTCTTCCTCCAAACACAAGAGGCAATTAAAGCTGCTGATCTGAGGCGGCAGAGGAGCGAGAGATGCCCATCCCAGGGGCCAAGTGTGGCTGAAATGCAAGAATTTGAATAATTTCACGGTGTAATTAACAAATACACCTCTTTAGACCTTTCATTGGGAAGCACTATGAGATCTCCTCAAGTCATTGCTGTATTAATTGCGGGGTTTTCTTTCCCTCCACACAATAGACTGAGATAAGCTTTTCTGAAAATTCAAGGCACCTGTCTTCTGTGGGGTTTTCAATAAAGGTTGCAGGAGTGCTTTGAATGCCAATGGCACTCAGGATGCGAGTCTCTGATCTGATAGCACATAATTCATCGCTGTAAACATTAAAGAGACAGAGAATGAGGAGAGCTTGTTTGCATTAACATAAATGACTGGCATGCTTGTTAGATCGCCAGTCACAGTGATCTACTTGCCAGGTTGGATTCGGTTCAGGCACTAAACAGGTGCACTTAATGGCGCGGTGTGTTGTGTTTGCATTGTGTGGGACCAGCTTAACTGAGGCAGGCATTACTTATTTACAGCAACACAGTTGAGTGAAAGCCAGAATCACTCTTTTTCCTCAATATCTAGTCACAGACTTGGCACGCGCCACCATACACCAAACAGCGGGATGTGTAATTAAGTCTCGGGTCGTAACGGAAATGACCCTGGACATCGGGTTATGTTAAAAAGCAACCCCTTTCCCAATGACTTCTCATTAGCAGGCGCTGCAGCAGCTCCACATGTACAATCCTCCCTTGGAACTCTGAAGGTGACACAGCAGTTACAGTGGACTTTGATGGGGCACTGGGGAGCTGTACTTCATATCACAGGACTGCTTCCTCTGCAGAGTAAAAGGTTTCAACAATCAGCAGCTGCAGCCATTTGGGAGGAAGGTGGGAAAATCTTCCTTTTCTGGCAGTGGGGGCTTTCTCCCCGCTTTCTCCGCAGCCTCTGGTAGACAGGCACCACTTCTCTGCCAGTAAGCCAAAGATGAACCTCCTCCAGGCCGCTCCCACCTGACAAACATACAATCCAGTCCCTAAATCATTCATTAATTGTGTGTTTGCATCAACAGTACATCTTGCTGATCCTCCACGGGGGCCTCTGTCGCCTCGCCTGCTCAGCATCTCACAACTCTAAATCAGCGGGTTAAGGGGTCAGCGGAGCAAAGGCTTGTGGGCACTGCATATAAGTGAGGACCAGCTTTCCACACACGCCTGTCAGCAGATACGGGGATGTGCTCAATCGACAGGGCAGATTGGATCGAGGTGTCTCCTCCCCCGCTAAGCCAATCCTCCATCCCGTGGATGGAAGCCAGCTCCCACACTGCTGGGCCTCCAGTTACCACCGGCCTGATCACATTGCGTATTCACTCGCCGACTGCGGGGCTGATTAAATCTGTATTTAATTGGATCAGATCTAGTCGTGATGGAGCGCTCCCCCTGGCGTTTAACCCACGGTCCTCTGTCAAGTGAGAAGGGGAAAAAAATACTGTGGGGGAATTAGACGCGGGAAATGAATACCAATGATAGGCTGTGCTAATAGCCAGCGCAGGAGGAGTGGACCACACCTGCAGGGCTTTACGGAGAGGAATCAGAGTTACCGGCTTTTGCGCCTGTGCCTGTGTGTGCGCGTCACCCCTTCTCCCTTGATTAGTGAGACATTATATTATTCAGGTGGTACAATGACTTTTTCAGTTGATTAGCTGTTTTATAAAAGCACATCACTAATACATCCAGAGCAGCGACAAACTCTTCCCCAATCAAAACTTTAATCAGTTTGTCATGATTACTCTACATGCATCTTGAGGAAAGAGTGGAACAAGAATATTTGCATAATTTCTCAATACAATTTCACAATTACTCCTCGATTAAGAATCTTCTGCCGAGTCCATCCGCATGTCGTCAGTTGGCTCGCACGGAGGATGCAAAGACTCTTCCGGTGGATTTACAGCGTATCTTGGTAGATATCGCGGGGCTTAGGGGAGGAAAGTAGGTGATCTGGCATTTGAGTTTGTGATTGAAAGTGTGAGCTGAGGTGACTGTACTGAGATTCAGCGTCAGTCTTTGTGCAAACAATCTCCAATATCTGAATCACATCATATCTTGCATATGGGGGCCGCTACGGAGTACCGATCCGAAACCACTGTGTCATAAATATATATAAATACACACACACACACACACACACACACACACACACCCTGCTGGGTCATACCACTTTTGTTTACGCAGACCGCAATCTCATTTTTACAGTCACAGGGGTGGAGGTTTACACACACACAGTAAAAGCAGTCCTGTACCACTGGCCATTAAACGGCATTACTTGAAGAATTAAATGTGTATTGCCTTGCTCAGGGGCACCTTGACAGCAAGTGTTGAAAGAGGGTGGAGACTAAAACCAGATATTTTAACCCTATCACTGCAACATCTGCAAATGGCAAGTAAAGATTATGTTTATGGCAACTTAACTATGGTTAAGATATTGTTAGGAGTATACTACAACACACCCACCAATAAAACCTTTAATACTATTCTGTTGTGACGGGACTCAAACTCTGGCCTTCTGTCGCCCACCACCTTCACATAGAGGGCACACTACTTCCTGCTTTGGCACTGAGAGCTGGTATTGGGCATGAATCATGAGATGGGGAATGGTCAAATATGGAGATAATTACTTAAATGTTAAGGCAAATAATGACACATTTACACACACACACACACACACACACACACGCACACGCACGCACGCACGCACGCACGCATGTCCAAATAAAATGGTTGGGAATCATTATGATTTCTTGCATGTGTACCAACCAGTACCAATTATTAACTTGAAGTCATTACGTTTTTATTATCAGGACGTTTTATTTTTAACGGGGGGGGGTGGAAAAATCATTGGTGTTTTGGGGTAAAAAATGATTTCCCGGCCACTGTGTTGCTAGGGGCAACAGCTTTGGTCCGAGTTCACTTCCCGTCAGCTACTGCATTTACATACTTAGCAACAGTAAATACAAATGGGCTCATTTTTTATGTGTATGCTATTGAGAAAGATCTATTTAAAATCAAGGTGAAATGAGCACAGTAGTTTAGCTTCCAGTTCTTTTTTATTTTAAAGAGCAAAATAAGCAGCTCATGTTTACCGTGCATCAAGAAGCTTCACTGGTTCTTTGAATGAAAGGATTTTCACTTTAGTTTCTCATCTCACATCAGAGACCTAATGGTATGAATGTAATGATACAATATAAAAAAAGTTTAATAATGCAATGCAAGAGTCAAGACAAAATGAAAGTTAATGTTAACAATACAAAGTTGTTACATTATTTACTTTAAATTCTGTTAATTTTTAATTGCCTCATTGGACCTGCTACAATCTCGCCAGTATCTTGTTTCCAATTTCCAATATGTGTTCTTGACGCCTGGGTGAGTTCTTCCCGCTTCTGGAGAGAAGTCGGTGAGTCAATCAACAACAACTTGAGGTCAGGCTTATGTTATTATAATGAAGAATAACCTATTCAGTAAGCCCCGAACTCTGGCACCTGATGTTTCATTATTACCCAGCATTCAATGCGGCTGACACCCAGTCAGAGCGATCACACCCCCATCAGTACCGTCTCTAAAAACAACCTCACGGCCCGTTTACTTTCAGTGACCTCGTCCGTCTCTTCGGAGGCCGTGAACACTGACTCGAGGTTAGTGATTAACGGTGTCATTCCACCAGGTGACCTTGCAGGTCAAAAGAATTCTGGGTAAATTACCTTGCAGAAGGCCAGACCGATATCGAACGCCTCAGAATGAACCACAAGGTTGATTGAAAAATGGGTATTTGCATACAAGGCAGTGAGCAAGGGGCTGGCAGAGCAGCTGATGTGAATGAGGGGGAGGGATTGAGGATGGGGGGAGGGGAAGGAGGGGGGGGGGGGCAACGCGGGCAGGTAACGAGTCCTCATTAAGCAGAAAAGCATCATTTCCTGAAGCTAAGAGTGCTCTCTCCCTCTCCTCATATATACACAATAGGGCTGGCACCAGTTTGAAAATATAACTAAATAACTAGAGAAACCCGTGCTGCGTGTTTAGAAGGAACTGCTCATTAATAATACATATCATGATAGATTGCTGATGAACTGTCTAATGAAGAGGAGGCAATGGGGGGGAGGGCAAGTCGGGTTTTTGCTGACGAACGGCATTTTTTTTTTTATAGATTTAAAAAGTGAGACCTCGCACACACAGCAGGAATGCTAATGTCACTGGCATTTTTGAAACTGCTGTTATCTTCCTGGCAATGCACATTAGCTGGAGATATGGTTTCCCTGGCACTAATTTAGCCCTGTAAGGCAGGCGCTGGAGGTTGGAATCAAAACTTAATGGAACCTCTAATTTGACCAAAAGTTCATTCCCGTTAGGGAAATTAAAGCCTGCTAATTAGGGATTACAACCAGGTTTATGAATTGCAAATGCCAAGTCAGAAGCTGTTGGAGATATTAGGGAATCGTGACAATGCTACGAGTAAACTTTCCGCCGACAGGATTTATGTTGACAGAGAGGAGAACTAGAGGGCTTTGATGTTCCAATTTACATTACTCCGGATCAAATGAAAAAGTAACCGCCAGAGATGTGAATTTGATTATCTGCAGCCTCTCTTTTTTTTTCAGGCCCTACCAACAATGTTTTTTAACATCAGTCGGGGAAACCTCCTGGTATTAAACCAATTTCCACGGGAGAAATCCATCTTTTGCCGTCGCCGTGTGTCACACTTGCTTTGCACATCATAAACAACGACCTCAGGCTGTATATGTTATTCTCCCCCACTACATCATTTAACTCTTAACAACGTGCTCAGCTGTTACTCTCCTGCCACTAGGTGTGTATGCCTTTTGCATCGATGTCATTTCTCTATTAAAAAGGAATACCATCTTGCTTCCTGCCTCTCTGAGAGGCCTGTTCCTGGCCCTGTCACTGACTGTCACCTGTGACACTGGCTTCCACGCAGGCCAGTCATGTTTCTTCCTTGCATCCTGTGGCAAATGAGCACCCCTTTCACTCTCTCCCTCCTTACTCTTGATTCCTTTCCTCTCATGTGCACACACTCACACACACACACACACACCTGTGGTTCTTTCTCGCATAGATCCGCTGTTGACAGGTGTTGGGAGGGATTTCAGAGTCCTGACACAGCTGCAACTCTAAAAATTGGCGAGTGTATTCGAGTATGTGCATATAATACAGAAAGGAAGAGATACAGTGGGAATGAGGAATACAGAGAAGAGAGGGGATGGATAGATACAGTAGATAGATATATTAGAGTAAATGTTTGCTAAATCAGCAAGCATGGAAAAACAAACAAGTCACCTCTAATGAATATGTTTCATTGAGCCAAACACATGCTCCTAATGCTGGAATAAAGGGGTGAAAAAAACAATCCACCAAATGTGATATTGTCGGTTTAATGCAAGAGGGGGACATTTTTCCATTGATGCGGTTCCGTATTCTGCACTCTTTCCTGGTTTTACAGCAGTGCCTCCAAGCTGCTTGTTCCGATACAATACGCATGAGCACCAGAAGAAAAGGTTGAGGTCTTTAAAGATACTCCACTACTTGACACACCATTAATATTCTCCATACAGGCTCTTCCTCTCCTCTATATACGAATAACCCCTTCCTGCTCCTCCCCCTATCCCCACTTCCACTCCACTCTCTGCCTACATCTCCGCACTGCCTTATATCTCCCTCCTCCATCGCTTGTTTTTTTTTTACACTTCCCTCCCCCCAACCTTACTTTCTTCCTCTTCCTTTTGGTTATTTTTTGTCGTAACTTTTTCAATCACTCTCTCTTCCTCCTGGGAAGTGGCACAGAATCCCTTTAAGTGCTGCAAAAGCAAATCTATTTATCATAACCATCTATCTCCTACTGTATGTACACTTTATGTTGGCCTGGAAGACACTGAACACACAAGAACACACAGGCTGCAGAGAAAAGGAAAACGCAGCCTCTCTCGTGTGCACCTCCACTGTACTAGAAGGACAAGTGTATGCACAGCGAGCAAAAGGGATTTCTGAATAATGATATAAGGTGTGTGATTCCCTCTCTCAATGGCAACAGAGCAATAAATTAAAGGGAGGTAAATGGGCGGTTGTGCCCACTCTCCTCCCACGCACGGCAATGCGGTTGAGCGAAGCGGCCTTTGGGGACTTCCCATCGACTCCACACGAGGTGCGAGCCGAGCGGGAACAGAGAGCTGAGCAGGAACCCTTCAAACGCGACGAACGGAGAGGGAGCGCAGGCATGAAGGGAAGGGACCGGCCATCAGCGATGAGAGGGAGGGCCGAGACAACAAGACGCATCACTCCGCCTTCACCAACAATCAATCAGACAATCATGTACAGTGTGCATGCACACGCAAATAACCAAGACAGACCGTAAGTGCCACTTAATAGCAGCCACACACACACACACACACACACACACATACAGAGAGAGTGAGAGCGCTCCGCAGGACATTGATATTCTATACACCCACACACAGTATGGTGAGGATCTGGACTGGTCTCTGAGTGTCTGCTAGTTTTACAAACTATACGCTGGTCTAGACACAGTCCCCACGATGCATTACACATGTTGCTACCATCGGAGGAAAAATAAAAATCACGATGTTAGCGGATTTCTGACACATACTGTAAGCCGACACAGAGATGGTCTGTTAGAAATGTGGCTATTAAGTGCATGGGACCAGCTCACACAGATGTACATAGCCCACAGCAAACGAAGAGCAGCTGAAGCACCCAAACAAATACCTTAACAAACAGAGCAGATTGGTACATAGCCAGAGGACCATTTGCACGAGGGAGTATGGTGAACAGGACGACTGGCCCCTGCTAGACACGTCCTCTATTATCTGGCCATTAATAGTGAAGCAGTCAGAATGTGGGGATAATGAGCTGGGCATCCCCTCCTCAAATAACCCCCCTCTGCTGTAAGAAATGCAAATAACAGACTGTCTGGTGGGCTGTTTCTCTTTCCAACACTACACACCGCTCCAGAGAGAGGAGGGGGAAGGATACCTCCCCACTGATGGAGGATGGCAGTAGTGCGAGATGAGTCACGTATTGTCCATTTAAATCAATGGCTGAGAAACCAGGAAGGAAACATGATTATGCATGTGCCGTAGCTCATGTATTAACCATAACTGAATTTACACATCAAGGCGGCAAATGAATTCCAAATAGATTTGTGATGCAGGCCAACACAAGACCTGATTAAATGATGAGGTAAAGATATGGAAACAGGGACGGAAAGAAAGAAGTGTGGCGCCACTGACAGAGCTGTACTCTGATCCTCTGACTTTGTATGAAATATTGAGCGTGCCATTGTCACAATGGTCTCCTTTAAAACACGAAATGTCCCGACGCTACGACTCTCCTGCACCAAATGTCCCCCATTAAATCAAGGGCAGAGCCAAAGCAAGCTGTAAAATGAACCTGTTCACTAGCCAGTGAAATGCCACTATGTACTGTATCGTTTTCCTATTCAAAAAGCAAGCTCGAGCAGCTAGCGGATGGCAAAAAGTAGCAAATTAATATTTTATCATCAGTAAGGATGAACCGATTCTGACATACGGCCGAAACTGACTCTAAATAGCTGGATCTGTGACAAAAGGAGCAATCTATTCAACTCAAAGCAAGGTTCATATACTACTTTAATTTCAATTCCAGGAATGTATCAATGAACGTGAGCTACAGTAAATTGGTTTGATTTTCTTGATGATTATTTCCCATCCATATGATTTTAGGAATATGTTTATTTCTCCAGTGTAATCAGAGGAAAGAATTGTCAAATCTGTTATATAATATGTAATTTCAAAAGAATTTTGAAGCACTCACCAGGTGTTCTGCTTTCACATTGTTGTTCATATAGAAACACACTAGTGATGGGCCCATTTGACCCCTTCACAGGTGATCCTAGCCTAATGACTTTTGAAATTGATCAGCCCTCCAGCTTCATCACAAGAAAACAACTCTCATTTGGCTGCCAGTAGGCACAGCGTCCCATCCAATAGACTTACATCACACTTTCAAGCTCCAAAGACTTTGCTCTCATATTTGTAATGGAACAGTTTCGCTTGAAGATGTCCTGATTTAAATGTTCCCTCTAACAATATAAGAGGGATATATTAAGTCACTGGAGGAGGCGGCTGCTGCTGAAGGGTCAAATTACCTGTAGTCATTCTAGATGCACAGAGCACTAGAGAGCGATTTCAATTTTCTTCAAATATTCTCATTACAGGGACGCCGCCTGCCAAAGGGTCTCAGACCTTCATATAATTATATCCTCAAAAAGAAAAATCTCAATTATAAACAGAATACCTAATTATTACGCTGCCCATATTCCAAATTGCCCTCGCATGAAAGGAAAACTGGAGCCGTATCATCCGCTAAGCTGCGAGGACAGATTCCACTTCTCGTAACACCGCTGTTGTTAAGCACCCAAGAGCATTAGAGGGAAGACCTGTCACGGCTCAGGACCTGAAGGGAATGAACAGAGAACAAGATATGACAGAGCACAAACCTGTGTCCTCACTCGCCGCCTTTTTTATGAAGGGACGCTGATAACTCGGAGGGCGCTGGGCGCTGCAAAATATCACC